>CP136873.1:1362864-1435364 GCA_033000465.1 Sciaenops ocellatus | reverse complement strand
CATGCTTGACTCCCACACTGTAGCAGCTGTGGTTATATTCAGACTCTGACTTCAGCAGCGTGCTCTCCAAATATGTGTACTCACCCTGTAAAACCAAACCATTGTGTACTTTGTTTGTTTTTTTTAACAGAAAACAGAGCATTTTATAACTCGCCTGTAGACAGAAATGTGTCCCTACACCCACCCCCGAGTGTAACTACGTGGTTTTGTGTTTTGTAATGAGTCTTTTTGTAGTGTTTTTGTGGCAGTGTGTAGGAGGGGCAATTAACTCCATGCTGTACGGGGTACGGGTTTATGGGACGCTCTGAACCTCCCCATGTCTCAGTCAGGTGCAGGCGAGTATGGACATGCACTCCCTCAAAGGAAGTCTCATTGAAGAAACTGCTGTAGTATAAAGTTCAAGGAGACATGCAAACAGAATCAGTTGCTCACTGTCCTTCACTGATTAAAAATCAGACCTTTCTTATGCATTTCATTACTCTAACCCAGTACGTTGGTTCTAAATGATACCAATAGTAGTCTGAGGATCCTATAAAGCTCATTTGTCTTGCTAAAGTGACGCTGCCTGCATCGGAGTGAAAAGCTTATAATGTCATCCTGAGCTTATGTCTGTTGCTTGGCAGTACATCAGTGGACTGCAGGCACGATTTGTTCTGCTGTAATGTCAGAGAGAGTCTTGAGGCTCAAAACATTTAAAGACACATGTTGTGTTTATGTTGAGAAGCAGAACATGAAGTTAGAATGATACAACATGGGTAAAACATTGAAAAGTGTTTTTTCTGTCCTGCTAGCGACGTGGCTTTATGTCATTGTGGGTCAGTCAGACTGAAATGCATGGTAGTCATGGTCCCCAGAGGTTGAATCCTGCTGATTCTGCATTAGTGAAAATCTTAACAAATATTAAAGTAACAATAATAATAATTAATAGTGTTGTCCCAACATACACTGCTCATGATGAATTGTCAGAACAAAGATGGTGAGCATGGTAAACATCATACCTGCTAACATCAGCATGTGAGCATTTAGCCCACAGCAGCTAGCGTGGCTGTAGTCTTGTTATTTTCCTTGTACTCATCTAGAGTGTCTCTGTCAATATCACGCAGGGGATGGAAGATGAGACTCCCCGGGGGATTTAAAGGTTCAGCTGAAGTCTGTTTATCATTTCCCTGCCATCTCCGTCTGAACACCATCACCAGTGCAACAAAGAGCCCATTGATCAGGATGTGCTTTGATAAATCAGGTGATTTATTTCATTTTGTGCTTATATCCTGAAATAATAACAGTAAAAACAAGTTTACTGTGTGATTAGTGTCATCAAGCACCTCTCATACATATCAGCTCAAGATATGTATCAGCAGACATGGAAACAGAGCAACAAATACTCTGTCATCCATCTATCCATCCATTCCACCAGATGAAGGTTCTTATGCAGATGAACGAGATGCACAAGGTTTATTGAGAGCCGCCTGCCTTTCCCCTCCCGCTGCATTACATTTCCTGTCCCTATATTTCCAAATCCCATTGCTGCGTCAACAAATCATTTTTTACCAGACTCCAGACTCAACAACAGGCACCGACAGTTCAGATCATTAGCCCTGATGGAGCAGCTGGTCTTCCTCTTTTATGTGGCCAGTGGATTGATAGCATGTGTTCCTGCACATCACAGGTTAGCTTCAGCCTCCATGTTAATATTTATAGAAATACCTAAATAAGAAGGAGATATTATCTGCTGAGCGTAAGTCAGCTGAAGTTTGTTTTGATTGTATGAAATGTAAGAGTTTTGAGGCTCAGCTATATGAAGAGATCTATATGGAGATTTTTTTTAAAGGGGACCAACCATAGCAAATTATCTGGATGTGGAGAAGTCTCTATAGCATCAACTGAAATCTTTAATGTCTTCACAGAGCTAAGGGGGTCATGCATATTTTATCTCTCTGGTAACGCTCATTTTCGTTTGGCCTTTAAGCATTTAGTGTAGCTCTAACATCATGTTCAATCATCCATCGTGCTGCACAGAGTATATTATAATATAACAAATATGATTGTTTTTGAATATATATTTGTACTCAGTGCATCCTTTATGTCACACAGATTCAAACACTGATGAAAGATGACCTCATCTATAATTCATCTGAATTTTTTATTTAATGACCATAGAAGCCTAGATCTTGATGATAAATGAATGACACTCCTCCCTTTTTCAATAATTGTCATTTCCATTGTTCCTTCAATGAGCTACTTGTGTTTTGATGAAATGAATTAAATATTGCTGTGGTGCCACACACACTTCAGTTTGATCTTTGTAGTTTTTCTTCCTCTGCTTCTCTTTTTATCACATAAGCAGATTTCCTGGTAAAGGACTGACCTCTCTGTCTCCTGCAGCAGCAGGAAGCTCCCATCGATAGTTCATCAGCTTGTCATCATCAATACTCTGAGCAGCACACAGGCAGACAAAGCCCTGTCACTTCTTCTAACGGGAATTCATACTGTATGAAATCTTTTCTATGTTCAATGTTTGTTTATTTGCGACATTCATAGTTTCCTGTGGTAATTAAGGCCTTTTGCATCTTCATGAAATGAATATTTCACTATTTTCCCTGACGTATTTATATTTGAAACATATATTAAGTCATTAATGCCTTAACTGTTACAAACCGGTAATTAAAATAGATCTAATTTCTGTAATTACACGTCCAGTCCGTTTAAAGCTGTGACGTACAGTCCCCTCTGTGTGTGTGTGTGTGTGTGTGTGTGTCCGGCCAGCAGAGCAGATTTCAGCTGCCTGCTGGAAATCATCTGATGGCTCAAACCATTCACGGAGCACACATACAGCACACTGTCTGTGTGTGTAACCGCTGCTAACAGCAAACAGAGGTCGTAAGGCGAGTCACGTGTGTTGTTTTAATGTTTTTAATACGTTTCTGACAGATTATTCAGCCCGGTGTTTGATAGGAAGACGACCTCTGCCCTCTCAGACAGTTGGTACAGTCCAGCTCCCCGACATGCGGTTTTTCACTGCGACCAGCGGAGTCAAGTTCAGCATAGCAAGATGAGACCAGAACCGGATATTAAGTAATGTTGCCTTCAGAATAAACTGTGACTCTTTCAAAATGGAGTCGAGGCGTGCTGGAATATCTGAAATGAAGCACGGACAGTGAATGTGAATCTTCTAAAAGGATTTATTAATCATTTATATGAATTATAATTACAGTAATATAAGTTTCAATCAAGTGACATTTGGGACAATATAAAAATAATACTAAATTATTACTAACACTCCTTTGTTATGTTATGTCCTGTTTCCTGTCCTACATCATCATTTGTATCTTCTTTATTAGAATAGAACAGAACAGAATCGAATAGATCATTTATTGAACCCTCAAGGGAAAATACTTTTTTCAAGTTTTTTTCTTTTCAAATATTTTACATCCATGTGACCTGAAATCCAAACCACATCCCTGCAGACTGAGCTACCACCCGGCTGTAGGCTTCAAATCTGCTATGTAAGAGCAGGATTTATGTTTCATACCATGTACTGTATGTATGATCTGAATGAATAAAGTGTCCTTCCAAGATTATTGTGTTTAATTATGTATTCCTGTATGTATGTATGTATTTATTTATTTATGACACGCTCCTGCTGAAATGCATTTTAACGTTGTTTATCTATGTGGTGTGTATATTTAATGGTATGCAATGTCATGGTTTGTTAAAGATATATTCATATTATTATTATACTGTATATATGCTACTGTATACAAAGTATAGTGGCGACTTACAGCAAAGAGCCAAAGTGAAATCTTGACCTTGACAGGAGCATGGGAAAAAGAAGTGAACTCAGGTCCACTTACTGACGTTTCTCTGGAGCTGCCACAGCATCACTTCGTCTCAGTTGTCATGGAGATAGCCCTGCCTTCAAGGTCACGTGATGACTAGCTATCTGAGCAGACTCTGAGAAAGATGCAGGTCGAAGCTCTAGAAAACTCAAGTGGACCTGGAGTTCTGTTTTGTCCAAACACACAAAATAGTACGGTTGTTTTATTCTGAAAATTAAAACAGGAAGTAGTATTTTCATGTTCTGTAACTTGACTCCGGTCCTGCGGCTCACTGACGCTTTTTTATTCCCGCACTGTGGATTTTCCACTGAAGAGCAGCTGGACCGGACCGGACCGAGTCTGGTTTGAACAGAATTTGAACATTTGAAAGTCTCAGCTGACCTCCTCTCCTCCTCTCCTCTTTCCTTCACACACTCTGCTCACTTCTTCTTCTTCCATTCCGGTTGGATTTACTCAGGGCGTGTTTGGGCGAGCTGTACCGGGAGTTCATCTCCTGTACTTGTGCGACTCTGAGGAATGACAGCAACTGGAACGGGACTGTGTACCGCCTGAATGCAAACAATGGATTATACAGAGCTGGGCCATCATCTGGAGGAGAAGCTGACACTAACAGACAAATGTGAGTATGTCACAGTGAACGCAGAAAATAGGTCATGAGTGTTGAGGTGGGGTTCAGTGTGCTTTCCATCAGCTGCTTTCGATCACATAAACATTAAACATGTTTGTCCGCCCTGATCACCCGCTGGAATTCCTCCACACCGACCGACCAGCGGGCTGTGTGTGTGTGCGGCTCCAGGCGGGTCCAGGCGGGTCCAGGCAGCAGCAGAGGCTGTGGACTGAGCAGGCTGCACTGAGCTGTGGTCTCCATTACCAAACACGTCAGTGAAAAATGGCCCACATATACAGTGAGGCAGCTGAAGACACACAGCTCAGCTCAGCCTGTGGTGACACTAAACAGAATCCTCTGCTGTTGTCCTCCTCTGCTGCTGGCTCCAGTGTCCTGCGCAAGAGCACTTCATCAGCGCAGATGCAGATGTTTTAACATCTGTATGTCACACTGCTCAGCTGCTCTGAGCTCATGCAGTACTTCTAATGATGTTTGCTTTGTCTAATGACTCTGATTTCAGATGGTTCTGTTCAGATGATCTGACTGTGACAGTGATTTTTGTGTCTGGATGAATGAATGCATGCCACAGTAATAACAGCGTAATAGATTCATTTATATTAATACACAAAAACACAGACCAGGGGCCTCATGCTGCTCCCCCCTCCATCACGCCACATGCTGTCCTGTTGACCTGTATGTTGGTAGAAGGTGACTCTGTTCATTGGCAGCCCTCCCCCCGTTTCCACTCCACAAGATGTGGAGAGAATCGGCTGGAGAGAGAAACGTTTGCTGCAGCTTTTTATCACCGCAAAGGCGGACTGTCATGGTGCTCGCTCGCTGCATGTGTGGGAGTCTGTAAGAAGAAGAAGAAGTCCTGAGGCTCACACTGAGATCTGTATTCAGGGGTTGATGACGATATATTTGCCATGGTTACTATCATGAAGAAGATCTTCTTTTTGTTTCTTCCTTTAAATTGTGTGTGTGTGTGTGTGTGTGTGAGGTGTGTTTGAAGCCATCTTCGGAGCTTCATCATGAGACTTTAGTGTCATTTATTGAAATTCTCAGCAGTCTGAATGAACTCTCCATCATAGGAGCTCCAGGATGAAAACACAGTGTGTGTTTTGGTTCTGTTCTGCAGAGAGCTCCAGCAGGCAGCAGGGTTGTTCAACATGTGACGTTATCAGGAATGCTAGACGGCGAGAAAGGCAGGGGCGTTAGATAAACAGAAACATTCTTTCTGAGAGTCTCGTTCTGTTCAGAAAAGAGAAGAAAGAACCAGAGTTAGTGTGTTTTTTACAGCGTGCAGAGCTGAGAGAGACCATCATAATCCCATATCAGTGATGAATGATGTGTACAGCTCTTTGCTTTAGCTTTAATGCATGTAGACCACCCCCCCACACCCCACCCCCCACACACACGTACATAAATGGTCACATTTAACCCCCCTCTCGTCATCTCTGCTGTCATCCCTCAGCCACATTAATCACTCTTTATTTTGTGTGCCGTGCTACAGACCAGAAGAGTTTTTTTCTCTGAGGAAAACACAGCGAGCAGCTTCCTTTCTTACTTTCTGGGCTGAGTGCTGGAGTCAAACCAAGCCTCCCCAAGACATGACATGTTCAAAGCCTCTCTGTGTTCAGCTCACAATAGGAGTGGCACCATCGCTGAAACAATTCACCTTTTGTGTGATGCAGAGAGAAGACCTCAGCACTTCCTTCCAAAGGAGATTATATTGTGAACGTTACAATCAGGTGGAACCTTCTCTTTCCTCCATTCCTCCACTGTCACTGGACCAACTTTTTCCAGCCTTGTGGGCCTGCAGTCTCAGTGTGGAGTGAAATGCTCCTCTGTGGAAGTAATCATGAGACGTGTGGACTCCCTTTGGCCCGGCGAGCTTCCCAATCATGCTGACGTTATGTTCTTGGCACACATTCAACATCACAGCCGGCCTGGAAATATAGATTATGGCCTAGAAACCTTCTTCCAGCGGCTTTTGATTTGCCACTATCATAAGTCATCCTCCACCATTAAACTCAGAAAAAAGAAGTAACCTTGGTGCGGGGTTTCCCGGCAGTAAATAAATCACAGACGTGTACGCCTGCTGCTCATAAAGTGACTGATAAAATAACTCAACATTGCCTGAGATAAGACTCCAAACACACTTTTCTTTTTGAAATCATCTCAAATGAGAGGCCTGCTTTTGTCTGCATCTTTTTTTAAATCATTGTTTCAATAATTCATCATTTTGAGTGCTTACTGTTGTCTTGATCAGCTGATTGTTAATTAAAGTAATCCTACTTTTTATGAACAGACTTTTTAATACTGTTAGCATTGGAGTGAAAATCTAAAGCTCGGAGCGAACAACACAAAGCTCCTCTCAGCTCCTGCAGTCAGACGGAGCTCAAGTTCTCACAGCTCTGCCAACTGTGTCTCGTTTGCAGCCCGGGGGCTCGAATGCTTGTACATGCGGGTGGGAGAGCAGAGAGTGCTGCTGGGAGGGCTGGGTGTGGACGGGCTCGGCTAGAATGACTCTGAGAAAGCGGACGCGGAGTGTGGAGGTTTAGCTGGGTTGTTGTGGTTTGGGTGGATCCTCGAAGAAGAAGAAGAAGGAAGGAGGAGGAGACGGATCAGACCAGAGCCGGCTCCCTCTCTCTCTCTCTCTCTCTCCAGTCCACGTCAGCGAGCCCTGTGACCACATGCTATAAATCACAGCCATGACACTAACCGCTCGCACAGGAAAGGAGAGGAAATGCTCCATTCTGCTGCAGAGCACCAAGAAACACGGGGACAACGCTTCCTGACAGTTTCTGCACACATTAGTCACGTTTCCCTTCGTAGAATCTGAATGTGACGTTGACTTTTTGCTGTGTTCACCATAATGTCTTCAAACATTGACCTGTGACAGCAGGATGGTGTTCTCAGAGCTTCAGCTGTTTCTGTTTGCTTCCTGGCCCCATTACCCATGCTGCCTTGCAGTGTGTACTGGATGTTTTTGTTGTGTGTGTTACTTGAACCTCAGGGGAATCACTAACAGATGCGTCCCCCCATCCTGTGGCATTAAAGTGTGTGTATGCACACACACACAGACAGCTCAGTCATAGGACTCACAGGCTCTAATATTAGAATGCGCACAGATTGTGTGCATTTGATCTTGAAGACAGGACAACAGAACTCACAATAATTCATAAAAATCACACATGATCAGCGGTGAAGAGTTCACAAACACGTTGAAAAGCAAATCCAGACTCTCAGTTGCGTGAGGGTGACGTCGTCACATGGTGTGTCAGGTGTTTGCTCCACGTGTTTTTGTCTGAACAGAAGACGAGCAGTCTTCAGTCCATTGATTACCTCTGCAGTCTGCTTCTTCCATTACAAACACATGAGCTGTGGTGACCTGCTGCAAGCTCACTGTGTCCTCAGAGACGAAGATGAGGAGCAGGATGTTCAGCTGGTCAGCTTTGTTTTTGTCGAGAGCTCTTTGAGTTGACATTACACTCTTGGTTGTCAGATTTGATATATCTGATTATTGTTTATTCCTCCATAATGATGAGAATGATGAGATTTGATACATTCCTGGTTTCTAACCTTCTATTGCTATTAATAACTCCATATGTAAATGTAATCAGATTACAAAGGTGAAGAAAAGAATTCATCCTCAGTGGAGTTGGAGCACAATCTAAACTTTCTTTTGTCTTGAAGGTATTTATTCTGTACAGCATCATTGGTGACCAGGCTGAATGCACAGCACTGAAAGTAGACCTCAGCTCAGATTAAACTTAGTCTGTCATCACACCTCACCGTGCTGCCAGGTCAACATTAGTCAGCCAGACACAGTTATGCCCTACTTTACCCATGAGTCCAAAACAAGAGTGAGTGTGGTGGGGCAGCTGTGGTCTGCACACACTATAGACTTGATTCTGATGTTTGCATTAGAAGACTCAGGACTAAATATTGACACTAAGAGTCACATTCACTGACATCATGTGAATGTGTTCTGGCTCCAGACGTACATTCTGTGTTCCTGTGCACGTCTCTCTCTCGGTTAAGAAAGAAGAGACTTGATATAATTAGAAGTACGGTTGCTTTGCTGCAGGCTCTGATGCAGTAAGTGGTCATTGTGTGAAGGAGTCTGGTGGTCTGCGGTTATGAGAGACACAAACAAGCTGCAGTGCAACTCAATGTTACTGCAGATCTCTTGATTGATTTTCCTGTCTGTCTTTTGTTTCACGTGTTGTCTCTGTCTTATGTAACCGCTTTCTTGAATGAATGGAAGTCCAATATTACCCCTCTTGCAGCTCTGCTTTTGGTCTCCACCAGTTCCTCTTAGTAATACCTGGCTCTTTAGCTGCTAAATGCTACGTTATGCTCACCAGCTAGTCACTAACTTTGTCTGTGTGCTGTTTGAAGCTGGACAGAGAGTGTACCGTCACTTTTTGATCAGCATCATCTGCTCATAGATGGAAAAATGGCCAGTGAGAGTGAACCAAAACAAACTGCAGAGCTGGGTGAAATTTCTTTGTAGGTTTATTGCTGTGAGTGACACCCTTCACATAACATATAATATATTTTTCCATTGTTAATATTAAAATATTGATTAGTACAGTGTTAATAAGACAGTCTCAAATGAACAAAGCTCTGATTTCAATCATGAAGCGTCTGCTTAAAGAATAAAACATGTTGAATAGCAGCTTTCAGTGCTTTTCATGTAGCGCACAGTCTTGTAGAGTGTGTGTGAAAGACTCAGAGTTACTTTAGAGAAACATACCTCGTGGTAACTCGTGTTTATTTACATCATGCGCCTAGCTTACTGTTGCTATGTCGTGACCTAATGATGAGGTCATGACTGAAGTGAAACTCCTTGACTACAGCCTCAGTCACAACAAACCACGCCTGAGCTATTTTCTGTCTGACTTGTAGAAAAGCTTTTCTCAGCACCTGACGTTAAAAAATGCTTCAAAAATCTTCACTGCATTCTCGTTGCATCAACTTTGACCTTATTTTTAGTATCAACCCTGCTGCTGAATAGAGAAGGAGGAAACAGTGAATAATAGATGATCCATATTTGATTCATGCTCGGCTCTGTTTTATGTCCTGGTGACTGGGTAACCCACTTCTTTGTGGTTAAAAGCATCTGGAGCTCTCTTCCGTTTGCAGTGGAGTAACATCCTGTCGTCCTGTCGGGATCCTTTCCATTCTGACTGAATTTTAGCTTTCATGTTCAGACCCATACACTCTCTGTAGTACTTGATTAATAGTTTTATTAGCTTGTCCTGTTTTTGCCCTGTATTCAAAGACGAGGAGGGCTCGAGATACAGTGAGAATAGTCCTTCACACTGATGTTTATGATTATAAATCAGCAATTTATGTCCTGTTTTGTCCAAGTATTTTTTGGAGGCAGAAAATAGTCATACTGGTTTGTATAAAGAGACAGTTCAGCCAAATTACTGTTAACGGTGTCTAGCCATGTAGATAATTTTAGTTTTTTTAAAAGGAGTTTTTATCTATTTATTTATTTATTATTTCTGTTTCCGACACTTCTGCAGTAACTACAGTTGGGGTGAATAGAATTACCTTTATGATTCACACTTAAGGAACCCCATGATGTTCAATATTAAATATATAAAAAAGACATTATGAAACCATCATGTGAATAAACTGTAGAAAATATATATAAGAACCAACAACTTGTAAAATAACTTTTAATTATTCAAACTCAACTCATTATTATGTAATGTTATTTATTTTAAAAAATATAAAATATCTTAAATAAAATAACATTTTTATTTCATTATACACTTTTTCATTTAAATTGCTCTTTTAAACACATTCTTTGTTTTGTTCTGGTCTTTTTCTCTATAACATATTTTATGTAACGTTTTCTTTCGTAATGTTTCTTTCCATGACAGCAGCGTCTCACCAAGTTCAACAACCCATACCAGCTTTAGCCAGTTAGCTTCTGTTAGCGAGAGCAAGAACAATGCTAATTTATTCTGAATAAAGTCAGGCTGTGAATGAACACAATACACACACACACTAACTGTAACAGTAACAGTACACAGACACACTAACTATAACAGTAACAGTACACCCAATCCGTAACTATAAACTAAATGCAGCTGTTAGCATGTCCAGCTAACCAGCTACTACCAAGTGTTACTTCCATCATTAGATAATGGTTACATAACCCGGAACACCCACAGCAATAAATCTGACAGCTGATTAACATTCTAATTAGATTGCTGCATTCTATTAAGAGAGTGTTCCTACTGCTTGCCGGCTAGCTTTAGCCTTGTCTTTTAGCATGATGTCACGTATGTAGCATATTTAAGACCCTTTCATAGAACTCATTTAAAACAGGTCAACAGGAAACCTGAGCATTAGCATTAGCATTAGCTTCCAGTTTAGCTGACAGTTTCAGCTTCCATTAGCTGACAGTTTAGTCATTTCAGGTTTATCTTCAGTAGAAATGAGAGGCTTGTTCTGCTTTCTGTGCAATCAAAGATCCAGCGTTTAAAGATGACTAAGAACAGAATGGAAAACTAGACAGGCGTGTGACGGAGAGTGACGTGGCTCAGTGAATAGTTGGCTGTGTTCACTTCTAGTCAGATGTGTGTGTACATGCAGTGATCCAAAGAGAATTGTCCAGATCAGCTGACACACACTGAGAGTTCCTGAGAGTAAGTGATCTGTAATTGAAAGCCAGCTTTCAAATTGATGATTTCTCTTCTTTCATCATCACAGAGAGGCCACATTTCTTCTTCCATGACACTGATTAGTAGCTGTGCGTTGGTTGTTGGTCGTTGCGACCTGGAACTCATCACAAACACAGCTGTTGGTCTGGTGACCTCACGGCATTCAAAGGTTTGTGCAGTATTTGTTCGTGAGGCCTGAAGTCTTCCAGTGCCCTCAGAGGCACACGTCTGGATGACATTTTGTCTGTGGGCTTTTTTGTATCATTCATGCTTAAATTTGACCTTTTGCTTTACTCAGTGCTTTTGCTGTTTGTCAAGAGATGGAGCTGGGGAAGTGGATTCTCACTTTGGTACAGTGGACTAACGTGTTTTTCTCCACTGTTGAGGTGTAAATTTGTTGTAAAATTTCAGTATTTACTTTGTGATTGCATTTGGTGAAAATGTCACACACATTCACTGGTTCTAGGTCTCCTGGAGGCGTGTGCTCTGGCTGACCCAGGAATGTTCTTCCTCTGCTTTTCCCTGGGGCGTGAATACTTGTTGCCCAAGAGTGTTTCCGGTCTGTTTTCTGTCCGTAGAGGAAGAGGTGGAGGCGGTGTCCAACATGGACACACGTGCTCTTTGACAGTGTGTAAGCAGTCAAACACATCCTGCAGAAGTCGTAGGAGTATTTCAGGAGTTTGTGCATTATGTGGACGTGAAATCGACCCGATATCGTCCTGTTGCTTTGACATCTGCTATTTCTCTGTCTCTTCTTTCTTTGATTTCTCTGCACATGCAGGCCATGCACACACACAATACACTCATACTTGCTGTATAAACACGTGCACAGGGAAATGTGGATGCCAGGGATTCCTGAGGTTGGCCTGACCCAGATCCAACATGTCCCACTCATCACAAAGACACACACACACACACACACACGCACACACACATAGCTCTAAACAATAGAGACTGACCTGCTTCACACAACATGAGGAGTGCTCCCCTCCAACTAAATGTACAATTATTTTAAAATTTATTCTTTTCCAGAATACACAGATTTATATATAGATATTTCTTTTGGCCTTTTTGAGCTTTATTTGACAGAGACAGCTTGAAGAGTGACAGGAATGTGGAGAGAGAGATGGGGAATGACATGCGGGAAAGAGCCACAGGTTGGATTTGAACCCTGGACCGCTGCGGCAAGGACTGAGCCTTTGTACATGGGGCGGATGCTCTACCAGCCGAGCTAAACGACACCCCCAGAATACACAGATTCATCCACAGTGACATGTAAACAGATCAAAACATTTCTTCTAACTTTTGAAATTTCTAAATCCCATGTTAATATAAAGGTTAACAGAATATTTACCAAAAACACTCATTTGCCAGTTTATTATGCACACCTAGCTAAAACTAGTGCAGTCTAGTGCAACAGTTCATGAAGGTTATGGTAAGAGGACATGAAAAAAAGCTTCTTGGATGAGCTGTGTGTGTTTAAACACTGAACTCAGTGAGACTCATCTTCACCAGCTCTAATACAAACTGTGCAAAAGCAACCATGGTGTAGTGGTAGAGCCAGACTGAAGCAGAGACCACACTGGTTGGTTGGCCTACTGCCCCACTTACCTGCCTGATGCCCCCCCTACATACACATACAAGCCACAGCTGCCACACCTTTCCTCAGGAGGAAGTATAAGCACCCATACTCCTCCAGCAGTCTGAGGGAAACACTGTTAGAGTATCTGAGGGTTAACAGATATTTTCCTGACCATCATTGGTGTTTGAGACTTAATGTGGCAGATTAGCAGCATCTTTCTCTGTGAATTCTATTATTGGTTCAAACAGTTTTTTTGCCAGATGGATTTAGATTTTACCAGCCAACGTTGCCCACACACACACACATAAACAAAGTTAAGTTTCCCCCCTGCCTGTCCACTAAATCTGCTGTACCACATGCTGCAGTTTGTGGTCACCGTGCTGTCCCAAGGTGCCTCGACAGAAGCCAGCCCCTTTTATGGCCGACATTCTCAGTATGGTGCATGACGCTATTTATAAACCCAGAGTCTGTCACAGTGGCACAGAAACCTGAGATGGCAGCGGAGGGACGAGGATCTGAGGGGGAGTGAGGGAGGGAGGAGAGGGGTGAACATCATGCTGAATTAGTCTTTCTGTGTTAAATGGAGCCTGTCACATGAAGGGCTGATCACGTGTGATAGGATGCACTTGTTGACTTGATGCTGAACATGTGTTTGTGTGAGGCTGCATGGATTGGGACTCCACTCAAACATGATGTTATTATAAAGGCTGCATACTTCAGTTAAAGTCTGATTTTAGTTTTTACTAGTAATCAGAATCAGAAAGTGTAAATGAGTCTGAAAAACACACGTCATGTTTGAAAACCTCTGATCTAGACTGTAAATATAATGATAATATTTGCAGCTGTAATTCTGACATCTTATCACTTTGTAACGTTTGTGCATTTCAGTCATTTGGTGTCATCGTTCCTCCTTTGTCATACACATAAACTGTGCAGTCTTTGCTGATCTATCTGTCTAAAGCTAACATTAGCCACCACAAGCTGCTGTTGAATTGATCATGGCAGCATTTTTTGCTCTTTTCATTGTAACAGGGACGGCTTCTTTCTTTCTTCAGTTTATTTTGTGGTCTTGTTTCAACACAACACGTCATCGCTGCTCTCTCACTGTACTGTTTAGATGCAAGAGAACACACAACAGACACACCCGTGCTGTGCTTATGGTAATAACCAGTTAGAGTCAACTGTGCAGCATAAACTTGAGTCATATGAGGGATCTTTGTTCAACCCTAAAATGATGATGATACTTTGACAGGAGTTCTTCTAAGATACAGAGTGAGAGGACAGAGAGGTCTGTCATCATCATGTCAAGTCTTGGGGGTGTGCAGGTTGTTTCATCTTCTTTTGTTCAGTTTTAAGGTTCATTTATGCTTCCATAAAAACATGGAGGTTACAGCGCCCTAAATCAATCAATAATTATAAATCATACAGTTTAAATAATTCAATATCCATAAAATAGAACTAGCCTATCGATGAAGACATCCGGAAACTACAGCACAGAAACAAGTTGGTTCAAACACAGCAGCTCCAATCTGTTTCTCTTTGTTTTTATGACTGTTGCTTTTTGAATATGTTTGAATCTGATGATTTCATAATGTCTTTTTTGACTCCTTTTATCGTCAGGAACATTTGACATTCTAGGAGCTGAAGTGATTCTAATCCTAGTCCTCGTTTGGACTCGTGGTGTGTCTTGCAGCCATGTAAGGCTGGTAAACTGATCAAATTCAAAATGTCAGCCACGCTTGCTGAACAAGTAATCTTCCCGGAGTCTGAAGGAGCACTGACATCCTATTTTTGCCAAATCCTAATCCTCTTTTCAACATCAGGTAGAAGCAGTGTCATCCTGTTTGAACATGATCCTGCATCTTTTTTCTTCTCTTTCATTTAAACACACACAAGGCTCCCATTCACACCTTATTACTCCACCATTAGCATTCTATAGTGCAACCTGTGCATTGAAGTACAGTGGGGCTAGTTGGAGAGGAGCCCGGTGTTAATTTGTGATTTATGCACTTCGGTGAGCGTTTGGACGGGCCTGAGGAGAGCGTCACACTCCATCTGCCCACTGTTGGCTGCTCTGAGTGGAGAGCTGGCCTCGAGCCTGCAGCCTCTCACCTTCCTACCTCACTGTCTCTGAGCTCCTGTCTCATTATTTCTGCAGCTCTTACTTAGCTCTTTATCTCTTCTCCTTTTTGTCTTTTCAGAGCCTACACTCCCTCCCTCCCCCCGTCATTATAAAAACAGCCCGCTGCACCATTTTTCCTCGCTCTCATTGTCCTCCAGCTCTCCTCTCTCTACAAATCTCTCTTCTTTCTCCTCACAAGTCCTTGTAGAAGTGCACAAATTGTCCCTTCTTCTCCCCCTTCCTTCTGCGTCACTGCAGCTCTGCTCGGTTTGTCACCGATTTCTTCAGTGTGACGACCAGAGAGGAATAAAGGAAGGAGAAGACGAGAAGCAGCTGAGCGGCAGAACTCAGTGATGCTATCAGCAGGCCGACTGAGTGTGAAAACAAAGTCAGAGCAGGGATTCAAACAGGATGTGTTTGTTTGCCTTTTTGCTGCTTCTTTGTCACCCTCCGTCAGGGTCAGAGGTCAGGAAGTCTGGCCTCGTGTCCGGATCTGTGTGGAGCCATCGTTGGTGCTCATGTTAGTTTTCACACAGACTTCCAGAGGCTTCATGCTGCATCAAACATTGAATCACTTGATAGAAGACGTAATTACATTCTAGTGCTTATTTAGCTGTTAGTCTATAAAAGTGTTCATCTTCTGACAGCTTGTTTTGTCTGCCCTGTGGACCAAACCCCAGAATAATGTACATTTACAGTCATTCAGCAGAGAAATCATTTAATAATAATAATAATTTAATTATGAAACTTTTTGTTCAGCCTGAGGAACCACGAGCAAGTCAAGGGATTTATAGAGCAGTTTAAGTGGCTCTATGGGGCTAATTAAGCCAATTATCATTAGTTATCCCCATGATTACATTTTAAGGGACTAGCACAACAATCTCAATGTTTTCCTCTTCCCCTACAGGGGAAATCAATGTGCGTCCTCTCCGTTTGAGTTTTACTGTCATTCAATGCTTCAGCTGCATGATATGAAAGAAAACTTCTCACGCTTTGTCTCCTGCTGCGTGTGTTTAACACTGTTGGCAGGAGGCCTTTCCTCTGCAGGGTTCAAACCCTCGGGGACGGAGGGGGGGTGTAGCAGATCGCCTGATGTGTGTGAAGTGTGTGTGAAAGATGTCAGTGATTTAATGAGGCGAGAGTGTTGTGTTAATGAAGTCACAAAGGGATTTCCAGGTTTCTACTGAAGGTGTGTCAGCAGAGGATGTAGAAGGCGTCACCTAATGGTGACAGGGAGATGCCACATATTAGAAAAGCATCAGTGTCAGCACATAATAACAATGTGAATAAATGATCAGGATGATTCTGTGTTGATGTTCATGATGTTCATGTTCTGTCTTCCAGCTCTGCCCCTGCAGACAGAGTCTCCGTCCATCCAGAATGGGGACAAGTGTTTGGGGAAGGACCCTCTGACTTCAGATGACTCAGCCATCACAGACCTCTCTCCTAAAACAGACTCCAGCCCCCAAACAGAAACCCCCACCCAGACAGATGCCTCCTCCAAGACAGAAATGAGGCCATCCACCCCGGGCAGCAGCCCTCAGCCCAAGAAAGGTGGAGTTCTGAATGTTTCTGTTATTTAATATCTATCATAAGCACAAGAGGCAACCTTTGTCAGCATGCAAAGTCCAAAATGGAAACATGGAAATAAATCACATTAGTCTAACTTTAAACGATTTAGGCAGTGAAACATCAAGTCCAAATTAGATGACTTCTATTACATATCTGACCTTTCCACTCATATGTTGAACTGCTGTGAGCATTAATGACCCTCCACCTGCTCTCGTTCGGCCACCAGAGCATTAATGATGTCAGCCACTGTTGTTGGGAGATAAGGCCTCACTCACAGTTGCTGTTCCAGTTCATCCTGAAGGTGCTGGCTGGTGTTCAGGTCGGGGCTCTGTGCAGGCCAGTCCAGGTCTCTCACACCAAACTGGGAAAACCATTTTTTCTTTGACTTCCTTTGAATTAGAGCCGTACGCATTATTCAATTATTAAATGAAGCGGTTAGCTCAGTAACTTGTGCTTTTTGCAGAGGTTTTGTCCATGTGAAAAGGCCTGTGTTAGCATCGAGTGTCAGCCACTCTGGGGAAATATTCAGATTCCCACAGTGTGTCTGTGACTTAGTCAGTGCTCTTTTTCAGAAATAGTTTTGCTGATATTTGAAATGATGAAACTATTTCTGGGCATATATAAACAATAATAAGGAAAGGGGCTGCTGTGGTGTGCAATGTTTGCACGAATGTGCTATATTTCTGTGCCATGGTCAGATATGTAGAAAAGTAATGAAGCTGCTCTTCTGAAGCAGACACAATGCAAGGTCATAATCTTGTGTGATAATAATGAACAACAGCAAGTTGTTACATTTTTTCACACTGTTGAAATTGGAAACAGAAGCAAATGTTCTAACGTGCTACGTTTTCACAGTACTCTCTGTTTAATGACAAAGTGTAAAATGTGGAGTCAGCAATTTCTCCCGCTGCTGCTGGCCATATGACTGTCACGCTGCGGGCTCGTTCCTTCTGAACAAAACCTGCTCCATGTTATCGTTCAGTTGCTCCCATAAAACAAAGAAAGACATTCAAAGGTGTGAAAAGTCTGAAAGTTAACTGTGTTTTTCTCCTCCACGTCTCATTTCTGACCTTCAAAGTCAAAATGACACGTCACACACGTCGAACACTTTTTGTCCTCTCGGTGTAAATTGAGTCATTCTCAGCAGACAGATGGTAATGGCTGCAAGCCAAATTGTCATTTGTTATGGGGGGGATGACAATATATAGTGTGGAGGCAGACTGATGGTGGGGTGGAGGAGGGAGGGACCTCCTGGACAATGAGATTTATTTTCACTTCATAGTGTCTGCAGATCAGACTGAAGTGTACAGCCGTGTAGGAAACTCTCTGAAAGGTGGGGAGGAAGGGAAGGAGGAAATTCAGGTTGCCATGGAGATGGGGCTGAAGTTCTACAGGGCCCTCTGTGATTGGTTAAGAATGCACGGCATGCATATTACATAGCACAGAGAAGACGTGCTCAGCGAGCACCCCAGGGGTTCTGGTTTTCACTGGTGTGTACATCTCCTCAGTCTCCTCAGCAGTTTTAGGACAGAAAGAGTCGTGCTGCAGGATTCCTGCTCAATATCTCAGATCTGTAGATGAGAATGGCTGAAAAGCAGATGTTTATCACAGTCACAGTTTAACATCATCAGTGTGCGGAGAGATGGAGCTGCTTTGAACTGAAACTGAACCTGAATGAAACCTTACGATTAAACGTCCTGTAGCCTTAAGTGTCTGTTTTACACATGTAACATGTTGAAGGCTCAGTTCAGCCAAATGACCTGTTACCTCGAGTGAAATCTATCCATACAGATCGTTTTGCTGTATGTCTCTGAGCTCTCTGCCTGCACCACATTGCAGTAGAAGGCAGTCAGATCTCTGACAGCCCCTGACTGAGGACAGGAACTGGTTTGTGCTGAAGCTTTAAAGTTAGTCAGCACAAACGTGACGGTATGTTACTGTGAACTGTGGAATTCATTATAAATTTAAGCATTGTGTCCCTGTAACTCCTGTAACAGAACAACTGTCAGCTGTTTTCAACATTTCTATACTGCAAAGCAGTTCCACTAAAAAACACACAGGATTGTGATTAATGAAAGTAGCGGGGACATTATTTCAGTTATGAAGCATTCGTGTTGAATTTTTAATGCTGTGAATTAAATTCCATTCATCTGCTGTTCATCTGGGTCTACTTGGTGGCAGCAGGCTAAGCAACATAGCCCAGACGTTCCTCTTTTCCGGATACTCCTGGGGGGATCCCAAGACTTTCCCAGGCCAGATGGGATATGTAACCCCCCCCAGCATGTACCGGGTCTGCTGATGTCTCCTCTCAGTTGTGTAGTTGTAGATGTTCCTGGAAAACCTTGAGAGGGAGCCGTTTATAAAGCATCCCAGTCAGATACGTCCTTAACTCATTAGAGGTTCTGCTCCAAGATCCTTCTGGATGTTTGAGCTCCTTTAACTCAAGTACTGCATAGATGTGGGAAATGATGTGAAACCTTATAATAACACTGCAGGGCAGCACGGTGAGTCCAACACAGGTCAGAAACATGTTAATTAGACCTGCAACATGCATCTGCTGCCTGACTGAGATGTAAGAGTGAGTCCAGCCACTCTCCAGCAAAAACTCACTCCTTATCATCATTAAAACAAATTCATCACATCACAGCTGAAATCTTGACTGAGGTTGATTGAAACTCTTCAGTTTGGTGCAGAACATAGTGGAGCATGTAGCAGCTAAAGAGCCTGATAATTCCCTCCAGACAGAGTTATGAGGAGAGTGAATATTGTGTAAAAATGCAACTTTTTCTTTTTCTCCACAGATTCAATGAGCTCAGAGCAACGACAGAAACTTGCCAAAGAGCGGAGAGAGGAGAGAGCCAGATATATCGGTATGAAAGTATCAGTACATCATTCTGGTTTTTACAAAGTGTATTTCCCTGCTGGTGATGCATGAATATGAATAACTTCATGCATGCACTTCTTCTATTCTATTCTATTCTATTCTATTCTATTCTGTTCTATTCTGTTCTATTCTTCATGTCGTATTAACTGACCTCCTCCCTCACTCTGCTCTGACTGACAGTTGTTGATGTCTCTTATTGTTTCTCCTTGCACGGCTTTCAGAACAGCAAACTCAGCTGCAAGGTAAGCGGCTTCACTGAAACGCTCAGCGTCTGCGTCACTCATCCCATTTGGGAATAATGAAACTTGTGATGGGACTCCCCATTTCCTGAACAGTCGTCCTCTTTCTTCTTCCCTCCATGAGTCGATGTTGTCATTCAGTGGAAACATTTGAACCGTGTGAACCTTCAGCAGTTTCACTGTTTGGCTCCAATGTTTCCGCTCATGTCGAGTTTAAATGTAATTTTACTTTCTGTTCTTCTGCGTTCCCACCCAGCGTGCACGTTCCATACCTATAATCATGGTTTGACTCTGTGGCTGCAGAACCAAACCTTTCTCTCTTATGCCAAAGATATGAAAGACTATATTGAATGTTCAAACACAAGCCTTCTCCCTGCGGATGAAGCAGCCAATCAGAGCAGAGTTTGAGGGGCGTTTCTCTACAGAGACATCCCACACATCTCACAGCGTGAAAAATGAGCAGTCATTAGCATTAACTGAGGCCGGGCCTCTCAGGCAGATTAGATTTAATTACTACTTTCATTAGCATCAATAATGTGGTCATGCTGCAGCCAGACAGCTAGACAGTGAACTGCTGCCTTTTATCCATAATATCTGAGGTTAACTCAGCTTCAGCTGCTCTGAGATAAGTTTAGTCTCCTGCAGTGTGTTTCTGTCTTTAATTACATGGTACCATGTTAGGGCTTTTTTGTGTGGAGCATGCAAACAGCAGGCACGTAATGGTATGTAGGTCACAAAACAGGATGTGTACTGTATGTTTATCACTAAAAACAACAAATAGTGTACATCTGAAAACAGTGTGAAATGAGTCTCATTGTTATGCAGCAGCAGATGTGCACTGAATATTTAGTACAATGGTAAATGTGAAAGTACAGTCAAGCATTCAAATGACATATTTTTCAATTCTGCAGACATAATTGGATGTTTGCAGGAATTGGATTGATGGAGGAATGAAGAGCTCTCTGTCACTGATTAGTGAAGATGAGCTGCAGAACACTGAACTAAATACAAAAGACATCTTTGCCTCACAACACTGCTCCATCCTCGCAGAGCTGCTTTCTGATGCTGTCTGACTCACAGTAACATTAGGTGACAGTGAAACATGTGATGGCATTACAGCATATAACCCACCCATCATCATCATCATCATCATCATCATCATCATTATCCATACTGACCTTTTCATTGTTTCATTGGCTTATATGCATGAGGAGAAAGATGTTGATTTTAAAGTTTAAAGGAGTGGCACAGCCACTGTCCAACCCAAACATGCTTTAATTTGAGACGATTGATTGCTATTTAATTGTTCCTCCAAGAAATGAGCCTCAGCAGCTTATGTGCAAAGAAACCTGGCATCTGCTGGAGGCTGCTGTAAAACACAGCGTGAAACTTCTGCTTATTTACTGTTATCAGGATTATAAAGTAGTGAACACAGTGTCTTCCATCTGCTTGCTGGCAGAGGCTTAAGAGTAGAGATCGTAGATTTGAAGTGATTATAAACTGTTGGATTGGATGTTTGGAATAACCTGCAAAAGAAGAAGTTTTTTATGAAATCACTGTTGATTTTTTTTTAGCCACACTGCTGACATGGCTCAAGTGCTGGTCTGTTGATTGGTCCATCACTTTGGTGTGATTGGTATGAAATTTGGTATTGATGTTTGTGATCCCCAGAGGACAAATCATGATTTTAGTCATTCCCTGACTCTTCTGGAGCACCAAAGCTTTCATTTATCTCGTGAAATATCTTCATCTACAAGATGGATTGACACCAAATTTTGTACAGACATTCATGATTCCTGGAGGATGAACCCTGACATTGGCTTCCTCCTAAATTTTCCTCCAGTGTCAACACGAGGTTCACATCTGCGGGTTTAATTAAAATCTCTCGACAACTATTGGATGAATGTCATGAAGTTTGGTTCAGACATTGGTTGTCCTCTTAAGTTGCCGTCTAACACCATCATCTGGTCAGATTTAAATTTGTCCAGTACTTCAGTTTGTGATCACATTCCTGCAAAACTAATGATGAGCTTCAGCTGTGTGTTTAGTGATAACTGGCAAATGTTAGCATGCTAACACAGCAAACTAAAATGATGAACAGGGACACCTCCTAAATGTCAGTATGCTAACTTTGCCATTGTGAGCATGTTGATGTTAGCATTAAGCTGCAGCCTCACACAGCAGTTAGCGTGGCTGTAGACTTTGTGTCCGCTGTGTCTTGACGTTCAGAAGGTGTGTGTGTACGCTCATCATCCTTGTAGCTCAAATGTTTTTGCAGCCATGCAGACATGAATAGTTTGTGTATGCTTTAGTACCGTTAGCCGACACAACACTTTCTAAACATTATTTACAAAAGGTGCCACATTAAAAAACTTCATTATTATTACTGTTATTGAGATAATGTTGTTACCTAACAGAGGAACACAACATTGAAAGAAAAGGTCTCAAATCAGACAAATATGAGAAACTTGAATGCCTCTCTCTGTGGTGACAGCGGCGAAGAAGGCCCAGTGGCTGGAGAAAGAGGAGAAGGCCCGACGTCTGAGAGAGAGCCAGCTGGAGGACCGCAGGAGGAAGCTGGAGGAGCAGAGGCTGAAGGCTGAGAAACGCCGAGCTCTGCTGGAGGAGAAACAGAGACAGAAACTAGAAAAGAACAAGGTGAGAAAAAAAGTTAAACTGTTTAACCAAGTCGAACAGCTCAAAAAGATTCCAAGCATGGAACATGTAATGAAAAACTGTGAGCAAATGTGCAATAACACACACTGATTTCTTTTATTGGCAGACAGAGCTGAGTCTCGCTCTCCAAAACATTTGGTGTTAATTGATTGTCAGGGTGGAAAAATCCACACTATGCCAGTGTTTATAAGGCTAATGCTGAGTACAGTTTTTGACCACTGGAAAATTGCCTGTGTAACACAGATTTGGTCCCATCTTGAATATCAGTTATGATGCCAACTACCAGCATACATCCAATGAGTAGTGAGCTCTTCTGCTAAACACTTATGTTCCCCTTTAACTGCAGTGTTACATTTCAGCATTGCATTCTTTTCTGTCGAGAGATAAGATGAGAAGATCAATACCACGCTCCTTTCTGTATGCTAATTATGAGTTACAGCCAGCAGGTTAGCCTAGCTTAGCATAAAGACTGGAAGCAAAAGGCTGACACTGTCGACCTACCAATGCCCCTTAAGTTCATTGTTTAATGTGTTCTCGTTAGTTTGGCCTATACTCAAACAGACAGTTTGTGGTTTTACAGGAAGTTACATGCTGTAACTGTAGTAACTACAGCTGAAAACAGTGACTTTGTATTCCACTGGACACACCTGCACCGTGTACCAGCTGCACCGCTGCTGGAAATGATCGCTGCAGTGTGTTTTAGGACTGTCCCAGATCTTCTCATAAGTTAGATGAAAAGATTGACACTACTCTTATGTCTGTTTGCTAAATATGAAGCTATAGCTGGTTATCTTAGCTTAGCACAAAGACTCAAAACCAGGCATTATTGGGAGGTTGTAAAACTACAACAACTCCAGAATCTGTTTGGATAGAAAATATGACATTAAAGTGTTAATTGGTGAGCTTTAAAGGGGCTGGTAGGTGATTTTTGTTACCTTTGGACAGAGCCAAGCTAGCTGTTTCTGCAGGCAGGTTAGCTTAGCTTAGCTTAGCACATTTATAGTACTCTCCACAAGAAGACAAATGTGTAATTCCCAAAACGTCAAACTATTCCTTTATTATGAATGTGTATATGTGAAGACAGACTGACTGTGTGCTTCTCCAGGAGAGATATGAAGCAGCTATCAAGAGGTCGACAAAGAAGACGTGGGCTGAGATCCGCCAGCAGAGGTGGTCCTGGGCGGGCGGACTCAACCAGACCTCCCGCAGAGAAAGTGAGTTTCAAATGAACCACAACCACACGGACACTCACAGAGGCCGGACACAATGACAGGAGTTTATCACATCCTCACAGTAATTCAAGCCTTCGAGTTGAACAATGCTGCACAGACTGTGACTCACTGGTCCAACTGATGAAATTCAAGGAAGTAGCTTCTGAAGGGTATGCTGTCATAAGGGTGGAGTACCAGAGGCAGATGACCTACTCAATCATTTATGATGTTAAACCATTATAATTCCTCAGTGAATGACAATTTTTTTAGGCAGAAATTGGTTTTTAGTACCACTTTTCTCTATTTTAACAGTGATCACAGACGAGCTACACAGGCAGCTGTCATGAACATGTTTCATTAGATTAGCAGTGTGAGCAGTGTTTTGCAGAGAGCTGTGAGATAATTTCCCTTTCCAGACCTCCCTGTCCTGTTTGTGGTGCCGTCACATGGCTGCTTCTTTTGGACCTGTGACACTGAGGTCAAGACAAGTTTCTCTCTTCAAAGTATGAAAGATCCAGAGTGTGTGTGAGAGCGTGTGTGATGTTTTATGCTAATTTCTTGCAGCAGAAAAGACAAAAAAGCCTTAAGTAGTTTCTCTAAATGTGATTTCTAACTATACCACACCCCTCCCACACTTTCCTTAAATTTCCTCCCCATTTCCCACAAGTCTGAATTCAGATTAATCTCCTCCTAAATGTTAATGAGAAGCCAGTTTGACCTCAGAGAATGGTGAGTCGCTGCTCTCCTCCAGATCCAGACCGAGGGATTCAGCAGCCCCATCTTTTATCAGTCCTCAGCTGGGGCCGCCTGCACCCCGGCCGCCTTATGAACAGTTGTTGTCTGTTGCGTTCTCTCCGGTGCAGGCAGATGCTCGGCCTCCACGGTCAACTTGCCGAGACAGGTGGACCCTGTCATTAACAACAGGCTGTCCAAGTCCTCTGCCACGCTCTGGAACTCCCCCAACAGAAGTAAGGACGACCCGACGTCAGTGTCCACCAGGCTTCCTATTCCCTCCCTTTCCCTTCCTATTCATCCCCCTCCACCCCCTCCTCCTCCCACCCTAATCTGGTTTTTGGTTTTCTTCTTTTATTATTATAACTGTCGTCTCTGGTGGCCTGCCTGCCTGCCTGTGCTTGGTGACTGGTCATTTACCACCTACTCCCTCCTCTTATCACGCTCTCGGTCTCGTATGCATCGTGGTTTTTAATTTCAGTTGGTGGTTGTCATTGATTTGAGTCTCCTCTGCATTTTTGATCAGCCTCCCTTTCACATTGACATCACTGAGCCATCCTGTGTGATCTGTTCTGGTTTTATAGGTTTATAAGTTCACATCTTGTCACAACACCTTCTTTATTGGTTGTCCCCGTCCACTTTACTGTTGGTGGTTTGGTGTGGTGGTGGATATTATAGTATGACTGCTGCAAATGAAAGTAGAGCGACTAAGTGCACATTCATTGTATCATATTTTGGTTTTATGTATTATTTTGTGTAAATATAAAGCCTGTTGATGATCCATGAATGTATTGCTGCCACCCTGAAAAATATCTGCTGAGTTCCTTGTTATCATTTGAAAAGTTTCTTTAATAACACAACATTTTTAATGTTATAGTGACATATATTTCATTATTTCTGCACAGTTAGTCTGCTTCTACGAGAAACTTTTCTTGTTTTAACAACACAACACGTTCTTCTTGTTGTATCAGAAACTTTCCTGTAATTACACAAAAGAAACATACAGTTTTTTCTAATCGTCACATAGTTATTTGTTATGTTACAGAGATGCTCTGTGAGGCTGTACAGCGCTGCTTTAAGCTTAATGCTAACATCAGCTAACATGCGCACAATGCTAACACACTGATAGGTATAATGTTCATGTGTGTTAGCCATTTGTTAGCATGCTAACATTAGCTTATTAGCACTCAGCATAGCTGAGACTAATGGGAATGTCACAGTCACTGTGATCCCAAGACATGTACAACTTGTGATATTCACAGCAGTGACAACAAGTTCAGCCCCCACAATGCTAGTGGTCCTTACTCTTCCGCTACAAAGCTAAAATTCAATGGTCGCCCATTGAAGGCGGGAAGAGTCCGGCATTCCACTCTCAACTTTTTGACTTTTATGAGTGCACCATCATTCTGACAGAAGTGACAGTGTGAATGCACTTAAGTCCTCAAAATAGGAAGTGTTAATATGTAAGTATGAGGATGCTAAAATGTGGTGCAACAGTAGTGCAAGTAGATGAGCGTCATAAAGCTAACTAGCTGCCTCAGTATTGGTAGTTACAATCCAACAACAACTATGTAAAGTTTGCTAACCTTAGCCACCCTATGCTACTGATCGTACCTGACCAGGTAAGGCTGTAACAGAAAGAACTTTATAATTTCATCAGTAAGAGGAAAACAATGTTGATATGAATGTAAACCTGATGGGGACTCTATAGGTAAAGTCAGGGAATCAAAGATATCATCAAAGTTATTAGGATTCATCCAATAGTCGTTGAGAAGGACCTAAACTGTCATCCATAGAGCCATGCTGTTATCCAAAAATGTGTGTTATGTGTGTCCAAAAACTTCCATTAGTTGTTTTAACAGGAAGGTTTCATGATGTAAAGAGATCAAATTTGTTAAAACAAAAAAGAGCAGAACCATTTGGTAAATGAGCTCAAACTTTTCACATCATAACAAGAAACTGAGCCAAGGTTCTTTTGTCGTGGTGGCAGCAGCAGTGACTGTTTAATTATTTAAAATATCTAAATGAACTTGTTTTATCAATCTCATTTCTTCAGACTCCTGAGTTGCCACATGTACATAAGCAGCACTGTCTTCATTTCAGATTGGTCACGCCTCATAACATGTGTCATTACAGATTGTATCACCCACAGTGCAATCAGCAGTTCAGCTCTCGGCTTCCTCGTCACCACAATATAGATTCAGATTTCATGCTCCATCATTACTAGTACAGATGCTGCGATACGGCGGGAACATGAAAGGACAATTCAGAGCTGAATCATATTTCTGCAGAGCCAGAGTCGATATGAGAGCTCTGCACAGTGTACCAGTAATAGTGTAGCAGGATGGGGGGGGGGGCATCCAGGAATCAATCTATCTGTAGGTGAACGGTCGATCACCAGGCAGCAGCTCAGCTCAGCCTCTTCTTGCCGCATTGGTGAAAGAAGAGGAGGAGTGAAATGACTGTTGCCTAGCAACAGGAGGTAGTCGGGTTATCAGTTAGTCATAAAACATGTTGTTAAAATGATCTGGCCAGCGTACAGCAGAGGTTGCATGTGCTGTTACATAAGAAGGGCCAGGCTATGATACATTTTTTATGTGAAACGCATACAAACAACAGGACTCACACCTCATGTCGTTCTTGTCAGCACTGTTGTGATTGCACTATTATCATGTGTACGTGTGGTACGTGTTTGGAGGTGTCATGCATACCTTTGTGTATGTCAGCACAGCGATACATCACAGTAGAGCATTGAGAAGGAGCAGTGCACGTAGTCGAGCTGTCACTAAAAATCATCCGTGCGCAGCATGTTGTCAGCTGAGGTTTTTCTTATATGAGACAGGAAATTCATACAAACTGGACCAGCTGTCGTATTTTATTAGATCTCAACTTGAGATGGTGCGTTCTCTGTCCATCTATGTTTTTGTCTCCTGCACGCTTTTTGGTTGTATTTTTAGGAAAACATATGCAGTGTTAGTCAGTGAGATTCCAGTTAGCCTGTGACAAAATCCTTTAATGGATGAACACTTTTTATCTGGTTTGTTTTAATGTGTAAGAATGATAAATTGTTGATTTCAGTGGGTTATGTGCTGGACTACTAACTCACTGGTGTCCAGTGTTTGTGCTAAGCTAAGCTAACCGCCCACTGGTTGTAGCATCATATTTAGCATAGAGATGTGAGAGTAGCATCAATCTTGTCATCAAACTTAAGCAAGAAAGCAAAAAAAGATTTCCCAAAATGTCTATGTACAAAAGTAAGAGTCCTGCTTAGTAAATGTATCATTGTGAGTATTATCTCAATATGTACATAAGCATCAAAAATAAAAATACTACTAGCTACTTTAATAATGACTTTATATGGTGATGGGTCATTTTATCTATTCATCTATAATATTTTAGAAGACAGTGGAGGGAAAAGTAAAATATTGAACTCTCAGTTGTAATAAAGTTTAAATATAAAGTAACATTAAATGTGAAAATGAGCTCAAAACTCAGAAACTATGATTGCATTCACTTTCCACTGTCTGCAGTGTCTGCACTGTCTAAACTTTCAATGATTGGAAGGAAAATGCTTCAAATGTTTCTTTATTTCAGTTTGAACTTTGTCTTCCTCTATATGCGATTCTGTGTGAAAACTTTCTCTCTCTATTCCCTGTTGGGTTTTCTAGACTTGTGCTTTAGAAAATTCAAACACAGGCATCGATACTTTCTATCAAATAATTTCAGACTGATTTGATTCTGCTAGAATCAAAGATTGGGCTGATCTTTGACTAAAGGCATCTTTCTTCTCTGACATTAAGTTTGCTTTACTCATGAGAGAATGATTTATTGGTGTGTGTGTGTGTGTGTGTGTGTGTGTGTGTGTGTGTGTGTGTTTTCCACCCGTCATTACAATGCATCTGATTATATTCTGCTGTTGTTGGACGTCATATGTGCTAAATCTTCATCACATGACACTCAATAACAGATACACACTGTATGACACCAGACCGGTGTTACAGTCAGAATAGTGTGTGTTGCTTATAGAACAAACAGCACTAATGCTATGCCAGGTCTTTGCATTGCATTGGTTTGAGTGGGGTCGAGTAAAGAGCCACACTGGCTTCTTGTGTGATGTGTTTTTAAGCAGTAAGTAATGAAACTTAACGTGGGTTTGCTCTCTGTGTGTTGTTATCTAATGTCTGGTACTGTGTGTAACATGTAGGCTAAAGTTCAGCCATTCATCCTGTATGACTTTTCTGTATCTTTGAGTTTCTTTGAGTCTGTCTGAGTGGGCAGACTGGAGTTCTACATACATGTTCTATATGCAGTGATCATGATCATCTCCTCACTGGATGAGTTCAACTTCAGTGTGTGGAGCTAAAAAACAGTTAGCTTCTGCTTAGCTCAAAGGAAAACTAGAGTTTATTATGGTTATATCTGATAATCATCCTAAATTTTCCACTTACGAAGTCATGACCACGTGAATGCATCATTCAGATGGACTCTTCTCATTAGCTTGAAAACACAATTACATCTGAAGGCACCATTTAATCCAACTATCCATTAACTATCCATGGCTAAACTAGCCTTAGAGTTAAATGAGGTTTCCTCTTACACTAAGTCGTCAAGTGCTTGCTCATGGTGGGAATTGTTGAGTCTCTGTAAATAATATAAAGAATACAGTGTAGACCTGCTGTGTATGGAAAGCGTCATGAGATAACTCCTGTTGATGATTTGGTGCTGTAGAAATAAAATGAAACTGATTCAGTTAAAATGCTAATGTTTGTAAGCTAACTAACGTTCCTGCTGGCCTCAGATTTCAGTTAGCTTACCTGTGACCTGTGGTGTCTTGGCTCCGCCTTCTGATGTCCAAATCAACCAATGAGATGACTGTTGCTTCCAGTGCCTCTGAGAAATGTTACAGATCATTCAGTGTGATTTCACGTGCCGGTGGAAACATCTGTATCATTTTAAATGTGTCTCTGTCATAACCTGCTAACACTTTCTCAGACTTTCCAAATTCATCATCCTTCTTTGAGGAACTTACCTTTGAAGCAGCACATGAACGCAATGTAAAACTCCAGTCTGCATCAGATGGAGGGAGATTGTCATTTGTGTGTGTGTGTGTGTGTGTGTGTGTGTGTGTGTGTGTGTGTGTGTGTGAGAGAAAGAGAGAGAGAGAGAGAAAGAGAGAGAGAGAGAGAGAGTGAGAGGAAAGAAGGGATGTGCTGCCGTGTCATCAGTGAGGAGCGGTACACCTTCTGCAGTGTGAGTGTTTGATGCAGGAGATATGAGGGTGCGTTTGTGGTGAGCACCTGTGAGTGCCTGTGTGCTCTGACTGTAACCTGACACTGATGGCGCCCTCTTGTGTCAGCCCGCAGCCTGCGTCTGAGCCCGTGGGAGAGCCGGATTGTGGAGCGGCTCATGACGCCGACGCTCTCTTTCTTGGCCCGCAGCCGCAGCGCTGCCACCCTCCTCAACAACAGTGACTCTCGTGAGTGTAAGACACCAATCTGTTTCTACACAATGTACCCACAATCCCCTTTTGTGCACATCACTGCTGTGTGCATGGAGGAGGAATGCTAGTCACCTGTAGTGTGTTGTTTCTGTTCTCTTTATTTTTATATAAAATTCTGTGGTGATATAAAACTGCATCCAGCTGTTGTCATTCTTTACCATGGAAACAGCAGTTAAGGTGAAATCTTACTACAAGGTCCATGTGGTGACTGTTCTGGAGCTATTGATCATATCACTTGACCTTCATCAGCTCAAGCTCAAATTTCTGTTCTTTGTGAGCTCGTCCACTCTGAAGTCCTCAAACTGTCTTCAAAAAATGAGAATGGACCTTGTGGTGAGATTGTTATCTCCACATGAATTATTGATTCATCTGTTAGATTGATTGTTCAGTCTAAAGAAAGTGTGGAAAAATCCACACCAACAATCCAAAATCTGCCCAAATTTAACTTTGAATGCAGCAAATATTTGTCACTTTCAATTTCTAAATAACTTCTTTCAGTCTTTATCTTTTCACCTCTCTCTCTGTGTCATGTATTCATATTTCTGTTGGCGGTGGCATTTGGTTTGACTGAAGATAAGTCTGCAACCAACTATTATCTTCAATATCAGTTAATCTGTCAATTATCTGTTGGATTAACTGATTAAATGTGAAGCAGAATCTCACATTGACACTGGAATAATAAATATTTGTCTTTTGATTCTATCAAAATGGCTTCAATTAATAATTATTAATAATAATTCATTGATTATTAAAGTTGATTCCTGAGGGGAAATGTGGTTGTTGCTGCTGTAAAGAATGAAGCTGTTAAAGACGCTAACAGGTAACAAGAAAAGATGATTGAACTTGTGAGTGGAATAAAAGAAGTCAGCCTCCCCTCAGTCATCATTACTTTATGTGTCAGCAGAATTTGAGTCATTATGTTGGAGCATGTTGTGTTCATGCTATGTTTGTCTTCTCACTCTGCATGGTGTATGTGTGTGTGTTGGGGTGTTGTGACCTCGGCCCTGCTGCCGCTCTCTGCATGTCTATGTGTTACTCAGACTCTCACCACTGCTCCCGTTCAGCCTCTGCCAGCCCGCTGAACGCCTGCTCCCATCAACATCCGCACCAGAACGCCGCCGAGCGCTGGAGGGTCTCCTCTGCCAGCACACCAGACATCACCCAGCGCCAGCGCCGACGAAACTCCACACCGGTATGCACACACACACACACATCATGTCTTTCATATACACAAACCTACTGTAGTGATTAGAATGAAACTGTTCTGAAAGACATTTTGATGTAAATCTATCAGACCTTTTAAATGAGAACAGAAAGAAGATTTAAACCTGCACTAATCTACCTCATACAAACAATGGTGTAAATGACTGTGTATAATGCTAAGGATAAGTATCACCTGACTGTGCAGTTCCCCTCAGACCTGCTGACTTTTCAGCATCTTTCAGGTTGTTGTTTTCATTCACACTGTACACGAGCTGCTCAACACCAGGCAGCAGACACACATAATTACTAGGCAAGACTAGATGGTGAACATAGAGGAGCATTTAGCTGCTAAAATTTCTACTTACGAAGTCATGACCACGTGAATGCATCATTCAAATGGACTCTTCTAATTAACTTGGTAAGCACAAGGCACCATTTTACCCAAATTAGCCCTACTAGCCTAGTGAACAAGTTAAATGAGGTTTCTGCCTGTTAAAAGTTTTTCCTCGCCACTGTTGCCAGGTGCTTGCTCATGATGGAACTGTTGGTCTCTGTAAATAATATTATAAAGAGTACGGTCTAGACCTGCTCTGCATGAAAAGTGTCATGAGATAACCTTTGTTATGATATGGTGATATATAAATAAAAATGAATTGATTTGAATTCAGTTCAAATGCTAATGTTTGTAAGCTAACTAATGCTCCTCAGATTTGAGTTGTCTTACCTGTGAACAGCGGTGTCTTGGCTCTGCCTTCTGATGTTGTAGTAAATGTACAGAGAAAATCGATCGTTTCTATGTTTTATATTGTGATCCAGGAGGAGCCTCTACAGCATGTCAGGTGACAATACCGACATTTAACAAACAAGCTTCATGTCAGGCACGTGTGTCAGCCTTAGCCTGTGCTCATAACTGCTTATTGTATCACGTCTTTCCCCAAGGTGGACAAAAAGAAGAAAGAGAAGAAAGACAAGGAGAGGGAGAACGAAAAAGAGAAGAACGCTCTCACAAAAGAGAAAGTGCAGAAGAAGAGACAGATAATGTCACCCACCACCACGACCCAGAGATCCAGGCCAGAGACCAGGTATGGTCTGGAAACACAGACACAAACTGTTTGTACCAATTAGATCTATTTTCACTCTAAAACTGTGAAATGAATTCGATATTGAAGGCGTAGTTTAAAGAGAGAGGGAGCTCATATGTCCTTGGAGCGGGTTAATGTTGGACAGATGGTCCAGACTGCTGTAATCTAACTATTAAAAGAGACTCTGCTGGACAGCATTCAGTCAGCAGCCGAGGGCCAGTCTGCCAGCAGCAGAGTGAGGAGCTCTCAGACAGAACAGGGTTTTCCTGACTGATACACAGGGGGAGAAAGATGGCTCCTCACTTCCCCCCTCTCATGTTACAGCCCCCTAAAGCCAAAGAATCATGGCGACCGAATTTGGAGTTTCACATCAGGTCACTCATATCTTCCACATGACCTAGTTCTGGGCTTTAGTGCACTGGGAACCTCATTACCTTTTCCTGCTCTGCAATGAAATCTCATCTCTTATGCCCCAACCTCTCTCTCTTTCTAATCAGCACCCCAAAGCCCAAAAACAGACCTCCATCACCTGCCGCCCCCAAAAGCCGGCCCTTGTCCCCCTTGGTGCCTGCAGCAGCCGCCAAGACCCCCACGGGCAAGAAGACACCTCCTACTGGCACCAAGACCAGACCCAAACGAGCCCAGACACCTGCCAGGGTCCAGCCTCAGACGGTCACTGCGGTTGCTGTGGAAACAGGCCACGAATCCCAACAGCCAGAGACCCCAGAGGAGAAAAAGAGTGAGTGTGGTTACCATGGAGACAATATCCAAGCTTCAAGGTGACCTTGAGTTTTTTGGCTGACATTCGTGTTGCAGTGTGAACACGCATGATTACAGCAGTGTGTGTTCCACCTGCAGCCTCTAACTGGAGCCATGTTACACTGTCAGCCACACTCATGTCAAATAACAACAGAAATCAAACTATTGATCATCTTTTGATTCATTATTCCAAAAGTGTCTTCTGCAAATCAACAAGTGTGTTGACAGACACATTGAAAACATCTGTTCCTACAAGTCCTCCAGATAACAGCTCAGCCTGCCACCTTCTTTTGAATCAGTCTGACCTGCAGCTCCACTTTTCTAATTACAATCCAGGAAGACATGTGGCTGTGATCATGAACCTGATGTGACAGTTCTTTTTCAAATCAGTTTTACGCTTTAAGAAGCAAATTATTTGAATAGCTAACAGAAACAACTTGAATTTTATTGATGGCACTACCTGGTGTTAAACTGCAGACAGAAGTGAAGGAAGTCCTGCTAAAGTCTGGGCAGAATATTTGAGTTTGACACATAACAGGCAACAATAATAAGTTTCCTCATTGGCCATCACTATCAAAGCCTACCTTTAATGTATGATAATGTTTTATTTGTATTTATTATAAGCGTATTTGGCTCATCGCAGACACACTGCTCATAGTGCAGTTGACTCATCTGTGTCATGTCACTGGCTTCATGAAAATCAAGCCCTTGACAGTTCATAGCCACATTATAAATGATTAAAATGTATAATATGTGATGATTTATCTTCATCTTGTGTCCTCTCTCTGTCTTCTCTCTGAAAGACTCCACTAATGTCCCTGCCATCGTGGTGTCCTCCGCACTGGTTACACCTCCTTCCCTCAGCCCACCCGTTGTATCAGCAGCCTCTCCGGCTGTGCCAAACGTAGAGCCAGTTGCCTCAGCTGCTTCTACTGTTGCAGCCTCCACCAGTAACCCTGCTCCTTCTCCTACACCCGCCGCCGCTGCTGCCTCCACCCCGGCTGCACCCGCCAGCAGGCCATCGGCCGGCACCAACGACCCAGAGGAGGCTGCTCGTGTCCTGGCAGAGAAACGCAGACAAGCCAGAGAGCAGCGGGAGAGAGAGGAGCAGGAGCGTCTGGAGCAGGAGCACAAGAACAGGTCAGACCACAACAACATGACACCCATCATATGATGAATAAACAGTGTGTAGAACAATGTATGAAATGATATTTTATCTTTACTGCCAAGAGACAGACATTAAAAATATGTTTTAAATAACTGGAACACCTTACGATGTGATGTAACCCAAAACAACAGTCCTGCAATAAAAACACTGTTAAACTTGCATTGCATTGCATCACATTGTAAAGTTATTTTCTCTCCTTGCTACAATGATTGATTGCCCTAATCATTTCTTTGGAGCCACATCAGTTCACACACACCCCACAAAACTGCAAACATATAAAACATGAGCGCAGCACTGTGCGTAACACACATACATATCTTCAGGATCCTTCGGGAGGAGGCGATTGTCCGGGAGGCAGAGGAGAGGAAGCGCAGAGAGGAGGAGGCTAGATTCATGGCCGAGCAGCAGCGTCTGAGGGACAAAGCCCAGCGAGATCAGGAGGAGAAGGAGGCGCAGGAGAGAGCCAAAGCCGAGCAGGAGGAGAACGAGAGGCTGCAGAGACAGGTCAGTTTACACACAGAGAGCTCAGTACAAGTGTGGTGGCTCTTTTACTTTGTTCCTACAAGGAAGTCTGAAAGGTTTGTTAGTTTTCACCCATGTTCCATTTATTGAATGAGTGAATAAATGAATGTACTCACATCCTGTCCTGTCAAAAATGCCCAAAAAAGGAAAAACCTGTTGTCCAAAATTTCTCTAAATCTTATAAGCAGCATGTTGTTCCTAATCTTTGTAATGTTTGTATCAGAGCTTCAAGGAAAGATAATGGCAAATGTAAACATACATACTGCAGCCGCAGTGTCTTACACCTCAAATACACTATTTCAAAAGTACATTAACTCTTGGGGTGTCGTTTAGCTCAGTTGGTGGAGCATCCGCCCCATGTACAAAGGCTCAGTCCTTGCCGCAGTGGCCCAGGGTTCAAATCCGACCTGTGGCTCTTTCCCGCATGTCATTCCCCATCTCTCTCTCCACATTCCTGTCACTTTTCAGCTGTCTCTGTCAAATAAAGCTTGAAAAGGGAAAAAAAATATCTAAAGTACATTAGTACATTAAGTCTTGTTTGAAATGATTATTATTATATTATATTAGAACATATATAAGATCTTACTAATAAGTAGTACTTCACATTCTCTGACATTGAAGCACACAGAAACTTTGACAGTGTTGCAGAGACCAACCTGCTCTACCTCCTGAACTACAGCCACGCCAAATGTGCTCAAGTGGCTCTTACAACAATGTCCAGGTCAGCTTTCTGTGTTATCACATGATCTTCCTCAGCATATGGAGTGCTTGTGGTGTTTTTAAGCCAATTTGGACACAAGTCCTTTAAGAAAAATAGAAATCTGACCTATAATTTCACGATTGTATGTAAACTCTGTCTGCTGAGGCAAATCAAAACAGCAGCCTGTGATGAGATGAGTGGTGGTAAAACATCCAACAGAGTCATGACTGTAACCGCTTTCAGAAGTAATCAGGATTCTCACAGACCTTAAAATACTTATGATGAAAAGCATTTGGATGTTTTTATGAATGAATGGAGGACTTTGAACATACTTGATTCTTTTAGGTTACATTTTTATCTGCATCTTTGACAGCAATGATTGAGGAAGAAATATTATAGGACCAAACCTGTGACACCATAACTTGTCGTTTTTGTTAGTTGTTGATAAACACAATCCTCCATCATTATGTCATATGGACCAGAGTTCTACTCCATCATTCAGTGAAATAAGATCTTAAAATCCATTTGAAGGTATAGATCTCCTGGAACACATTGCAGATATTAACCCTGGACTCTGCTAACACTTCAGTGACACATGATCATTTCTTCTAACTGTAAACACTGTATAGACTGCAAACCTCTAATTTTCCATTAACCAGCACTCATCTCTGTGAGCCACACATGCAGTAAGCCCATTTACCATCTGGCCAGATTATGGCCTGAGCTGTCAGGGGGGCGTGGGGGTTACTGTATGTGAACCCAAACATCAGTCCCCGTTCTGACTCACTCACCCCCCCGACTGTCTGGCATCTGGGCAGATTAAAGGAGGAGAGTGTGTGCTGCTGTCACAGGCGATGTGTGTCATGTGTGAGCCCTTCTCGTCAGAAGCCTCTTGTCTGCCCAGGCAGATGCCAGCTGGTGACCTCCATAATGGAGATGAGCAGAGGCTGAGGCAGCCATTGTGATCGCGACCAGCCTGTGTTGCCTCCGTCTCGTACACTTGCTGTGCAGTGGGCTGATAGTCAGATAAGCAGCGACAGTGTACGCCATGCCTGAAGCTATCAGCTATCCCTTCAATTGGACTATTGTTCCATCCTGACAGGTCACTCTCTCGAGGCGGGAGTGGCCTCTTTATATTTTGGAGTGTTGAGCTCGCTGTGTGTGAACTGCTCTGTGATCAGATCATTTCAGCCCAAAGTGTGGAGAAGCAGCAGGTTACGGATACGTTTTGTTTTGATCGCTGATGTCAACACATCTGTTTGTGTCTGCTGTGTCTAAATATTCAGTGAAGCATGGAGTGGAGTTATTATATGAACCCTGGCCTGAAGGCTGCACAACACACTGCACATGTGCTGCCCCCTGGTGGTCAACAGTCAATCTCCATTACAGCACATTCACACACACAATGTGTGGTTAGTGTAAATACACACTGTGTAAAATACTCTACTAAAACTAAGTAAAAGACCTGCATTGAGATCGGACTAAAATACGTAAATATTAGATAAATGTGGCTGCAGCGCTGTAGCTGCACGTTTGAACAGGCGGACTGTTCTATGAACTAAAATCAAAACTTGACAAAAAAAACATTCCTCTGAATATTTTTTCATTTTTCAGAGGGAGGAGGCTGAAGCCAAAGCCCGTGAGGAGGCCGAGCGTCAGCGCCTGGAGAGGGAGAAGCACTTCCAGAAAGAAGAGCAGGAGCGGCTGGAGAGGAAGAAGGTGAGGAGAAAAACATGTCAGGGTTCAGAAAGTCACTCCGGTCATGCTCGAGTTCAGCAGCTCTCTAACTGATCTGTGTCTGATCTGCACAGCGCCTTGAGGAGATCATGAAGAGGACTCGGAAAAGTGATGCAGGAGATAAGGTTTGTGTGAGTGTTTTTAAACAAGCTTGAAGAAACTAAACTTCTTGTCTGTGTTTGAAATAACAAACCTCTTTTTGTCCTTCTTGATCGCAGAAGGATGTCAAAGCTTCTCCACAGGTGAATGGAAAGGACACAGAGCTCAGTAAGGGTAAGTGTCACAGCGGTCAGACTACTTCATCACAATAAAGTCTGAAAAAAATCTAATCTCATTTATTTCTTCTCAATCTGCAGCAGCTGGAAACCTGCAGAGTGCAGCAGTGTCGGCTCCTGTTGTAAATGGCGTCCAGCCCGCCACTCACCAGAACGGCGTATCAGCCAATGGAGAAGCGGCTGACTTCGAGGAGATCATCCAGCTGAACAACAGCGGTAATCCAGCACAGACTCAGAGCGGGCTGGTCAGTGAGCCCATCTTGGCGTTCGAGGGTGGAGAGCCCTTCCTGATGAAGACAGGCCCTATGAAGCCTCAGCATGTCGCAGGTAAAGAGACACCACATGAGGCTGGGATGATACAGCAGAATCTTACACACAGCAAACTGTGTGAAAGGCTTACTTTATGTTTAGTGAGGGGGTCCAGATTAAAACAAATGAGGGTAAATGTTGAAATTCCAGAAAAGCCCCATGAGACTCACTTCCAATCCTACATCAGTGTTCAACATTTTTTTACTTTACAGATTTTTCTTTCCACATTCAGAAGAAAAATGGTAGACATTAGAAATCTAAAATATGAACATAGTTTTGTGCCAAAAGAATCTTTCACGTTACCTTATCAACCGAATCATCTTGTGACCTCGAATTTATCTTATGGACCGCTTTGAGGATATCGTGGAACTACTGATGTTCATTCAACCCCTTCATGAGTCAGATGGCACAGTGAGTAGAGAATCCAGTCTGCAGCGTAGACAGTTCACAGATAAACTAGAGAGTTCACTTCAATTCAATTTTATTTCTATAGCGCCATATCATAACTTCAGTTATCTCATGACACTTTTCACACAGAGCAGGTCTAGACCGTACTCTTTATAATATTATTTACAGAGAACAACAGTTCCATCATGAGCAAGCACTTGGTGACAGTGGCGAGAAAAAACTTCCCTTTAACAGGCAGAAACCTCGAACAGACCCAAGCTCATTGGTGGACGGTCATCCACCATGACCGGTTGAGTTAAAGATAGAGAGGGGCAGATAGAGAGAGGGGGGGGGATAGACAGATAAATAGAGAGCGATAGAGAGACACAGATGCACAGCAGCAGCAAATCATTAACTAACTATAAACTGTAATGGAGATATGGTAACAATAATGACAGTAATAATATATGTAGTGGACGTCGTGCAGGACCACAGCAGCAGCCACGATCCATGAGAACCTGCTGGACGAGAGAGCACAGAAACTCGGGGGAAGAAGTTTAGTTAGTAACATGCATTAACATGTACTAATGAGACAATGTGAGACAATAATGTACGTTTACAGATGGTGATGGTGATGGTGATGGAGAGAGAGAGAAGGGAGAGAGAGGGGAGGGAGGGGGAGTCCCCCGGCAGTCTAGTCCTATAGCAGCATAACTAAGGGATGACCTGAGCCAGCCCTAACTATAAGCTCTATCAAAAAGGAAAGTCTTAAGTCTACTCTTAAAAGTACAGAGTTGAGAGAGAGTAAAGAGAGTTGTAGAGTAACGCTGGGCTCAGAGTTTTCTCCATACTCACACTCCTCTTTTCACAGTACAGTACGTTTAGACATATTTAATACTCTGCCAAGCCCCCATATTTTAGAGCTGGGTGTCTCATACAGCACATATTGATTTCAAGTAAACTCATTGCATAATAACCTATAAATCACTCTTAGTGTAAGGAATTACAACCATCATACAGTGTAGACCTGCTCATTATAAAGTGTGCTGAGATAACTTCATTATGATTTAAGCTATTAAAATAAATAATGTAAAGTGGATCCACAAATCGTTCAGTCACATGTTGGAACAGAACAATGAAACATTTTACTTCTTCCTTTGACCGGTAGACAAATCAAACAGCACTGCATTTTATTGAAAAATGAGAACCAGAATCAAATCACAAATCACAATCTAGAACCAAATCACACAGATCGCTCTGATCCTGTCTGTTTTCTCAGTCTGCACTGTCAGAAATTCAATAATGAAAATGTGATGAAAGGAAAAAAAACAAAGCGAATCCTCCACAAGTACCTGTGTCTGACACACAGGCAAACCTTTATAACAGGATTTAGTACAAATTTCTTTATTTAAATTTGATTCATTTTCATGTCAGTGGGATACACGTTCTTTGATATAATAGTTTTCAGAGGTGTCTCTGCAGTGAGATTTGTATTCTGTCCATTTTTCACATTTCTTTTTGAATTTTGCTTGTTGGAGTCTTGATATATACGCGAGTATTTCCATGTTGAGTATGTCTTCAAATGTGTCCGGCCACTTCTTCAAAGTAGGAGGCTCCTCGCTATACCATTTCCTGGTGATTGCCTTCTTGGTCGCAGCCAGCAGAATTTTATCCGTCTTCACATTGTACATTTTCCTGAGTACACATTTTTCTTTACCTCATAACATTGCCCCCACAGCACACCACAAAGGTGCAGCATGTTGTTGGTCCAGTTAGGATTTATCCAGGTTGGACTGACGATGGAGATTTTAAAATCTTAAAGCTTCCCTCAAATCTAGAATCTCTACACTGCAGAGCCAGAGTTTCATCGAAATGTGACCAAGTGAGACAATGTATGTGACCTTTCTGCAAGTTGAAATTAAATTTCATCTTAGTTGGATGCAGAAGTTAGTAATGAGCTGTAGTAATGATGTAAACCGCTCTCCAAGAGACCAAGTCTCTAATTCATAGTTCTTTTTTTTCTCTTTGTGTGGCAACAAAAGGTTTTTCCAGCTGTGAGGAGGCACAAAGAATCTGAATCCTCCCTCTCTGTGCACAAACAAATTAAAGAACAGAGAACATGCAAACGCTGCATACACAGTACAAATAGAAAAGAAAGCATGTGTCTCATAGGAAAAATGTTGAATGACAATAAACCTGTGTGCACTCACTACAATGACACTTCATCTTCATGCTGTTATACAGTTAGCATAAAAGACAAAGCCTGTCTATGCTAACATGAAGGCAGTTAGCTGTTAGCAGTCTTACATTCTGTCAGTAGTTACTGCTGAACCAAGTAATCTCAATTCTATTGTCAAACAGTTATTCACTCATCTTCTTCTCCCCTGCAGAGGTCCTGTGAGTCCCCACACATCCATGGAGACGCGCCTTATGTCTCAGCTTGAGCTATGAGATTCATGCCACACCACAGCGGCTTCTAAAAATAGTGTGCCAAACAAACAAACTGCGCTGAACTCACATCTACAGTATCTGCCACAGAGGACAAAGACGAGGAGGAGCAAAACTCTGCCTGGGGGGGACAAAGTCATCTGAAATATTAAAAAAGAAAAAATGCAACAAGTATTCTGTCTTGACCGCGTGTTCTGGTGCAGCATTTGTCAAGTTTTATTGAAATGTCACATACAGATTTTATGGTGCACCTTAAAGATGACTGACTGTAACAAATTTTAGAAAATACAGTATAAGACCCTGGAAATACATAATATTTGACAATGGTGATTATTGACGTCGTTCTATTGTTCTTGTTACCTTAAGTTGAACAGTGTGTGTTTGTTGTTTTCGTCTTGAATTATTGAGTTATTTAACATGGGGAGCATTGGAAGGACCGGCCACAGACAGTGTATGTAAATGTATAATGAGCCTGGCTGCCTCGGCCTCCTGTTACAGGGGATCTGTGAAATAAAGCTTTATGAAAGGGACTGTGCTCCGTGTCTGTCTATCTGCATCCAGTCATGTTGACACATGGACACAAGGGCTGCTTCATTACTCACATTTAGGTTGTTTTAATATTTGTCATTGAACATGTTTAGTAGATCCTGTAGTGCCTCTCAGCTGTGACTGACAGCAGGCTGGTTTGGTAGGCTGAATGCTCATCATTGTAAAGTTAAATGTGGCTGGACTGTGTAATATTAAGTGTTTGTTCAAGTCACTCACCTCTCTTTTGTCTTCTCTCCAGGGTGTTCGGGTTAAAAAGACCCCAGTTCCCAGAGTACCTGAGCACTATTTAAAGGTTCTGAAACATACCATGTACAGATTAGTGAAGGGTACTGTGTGTTAACAGAGCAAGATCATACGGACTAAGTAAGAGTAAGATAGATGCCATTTTGTTGTGTTGGGATGTTTTTGATGTCAGGTGAGGGGCAGATTTCACTACACTGTGGAAAAGGTCCAGGATTATCCATAGCAGGCTACTGTATATAAGACAAGTTTCCACCACAGCTACTGTTAAGACGCAGTATTTTAGGTCTGAATCGTGAGATGTCTTCAGTGTTGGTAAAAAAAAAACAAAAAACACCTGGTTAGTCTGCACCTAACGTCTGCCTCAAGCCTGTTGCTTTTACACGGCCATCCTAACAAGTTCTGTCCTGAAGATGAGGCCTGCACCACAGTGAGAGGAGTTGAGAATGACTAGAGGTGGGAAGAAGCATGAGGAGCCATACGACAGCCCGAGGGGATCACTGGACCAGAGAGGCCGTGGCAGCTGACAACCAACTCAGATGGTCTGGTCAAATCTTTTATCGAGTCTCAGGCAGAGAGCAGCAAAGAGACAGAAGGGCCAAAAGATGAATGGGCTGTTTCCTGGTGCCTTTGCTGAAAAGTGAGGCATGTATTGTCTCTTGAAGGTTCCGAAAAGGTGAAAACAACAATATTGGCAAAATATGAAATCATAGCAGAAACCATTGTTCAAGGAGAGACCACAGGAGCTCAATGTTCACCTAAAAGGATGGATGTAGTGTGACCAGTTGTGAGGAGCTCCGCTCTAATGGAAGAGTTCAGTTGAGTCAGATTTTATAATAAATCTGCTCAATTACACTATATGAAAGTACTGTATAAACAATATTGAATATTAGACAGGCGGAAAGTACATTTACAAGTACTGTAGTCAAGTACAATTTTGAGGTTATTTTACTTACTATGATACTTTCACTCCTACATTTCAGAGGTAAATATTGTACTTTTTACTCCACTACATTTATCTGACAGCTTTAGTTACTTTTCACATGAATATTTACCATAAAACAAATTTTCTTTTCCTGTGTTGTGACCCATCGTAGGGGCCTCCATTGTACTTTACGTGACTGTATGTAAAGTGCATGTAAGTCAAACCTAACTCCACCTCCTTAACAAACTATCATGTAATATACATAGTAATATGTAATATTAGTAACAGTAATATGCCAGTGGAGTTATTTTTCTGTATAATAAGTACTTTTAGTTTTCATACTTTAAGTACATCTGGCTGATAATAAATGTTTACTTAAGTAAGATTTTGAATGTAAGACTTATTTTACAGTATTTTCACAGTGTGGTGTTAGTACTTTTACTCAAGTGAAGGATCTGAGTACTTGTTCCACCGCAGTATGAGCAGGTCCAGAGCTCACTGTCCTTTAGCTGCAGTAACATGTTCAGAGAGAACAGAAGGTGGCAGTACAAACTCTAAAGCATAATTAGCAACTGAAGCTCATGATTTCAGTGACGTGATTTACTAAAAGACATGCTGGGATGTGTTTGAGACCTGAAAAACATCATCCGTTACTTAAAGGAGTTCTGCAGTGATTTAGTTTTGTACTTTCATAAAATTAGAAGAAGAATTGTGAGAGATTTCAAAAATATCACTTCTTTTATCACTAGTATGGGTCGGGCTCCAAAATGCGATTTCCGTAGTGCAATTCTATAACATCTCTATGATAGATCCTCCACTCTATGCCGCAATATTAATGCAAGTTTTAGATATCCCTGATGACATCTTCAGGGTTATTTTCTCAGACTTGACAAACCTCCACCAGTTAAATCTCTGACTGATTAGCACTTCAGCACCAGTGATTATCCAGTCCATTTGATAAAATCAGTGTAGTTCTATTAATACTCAAATTTAGAGAACAAAGAGTAAAAGTACTCATTATACAAATGGAGTACTTTTCAGTTTCAGAGTATTCCATGCAGGGCCGGCCCTAGGCTTTTAGTAGCCCTAAGCAAGATTTCATTTGTGGGCCCCAAAACACTCCTAAATGGTAAATGGACTGTACTTATATATCTCCTTTCTAGTCTTCTGACCACTCAAAGCTCTTTTACAGTACGTATCTCATTCACCCATTCACACACATTCATACACTGATGGCATTAGCTGCCATGTAAGGTGCCAATTGCTCATCAGGTTTAGGAGCTAACCATTCATACACATTCACACACCGATGGCACAGCCTTCAGGAGCAGTTTAGGGTTCAGTATCTTGCCCAAGGACACTTCGACATGCAACCGACAACTGCAGATCATCTGATTAGTGGATGACACGCTCTACCTCCTGAGCCACAGCCGCCTCTCTTTGTGCAGTCAGTAAATTGCACACACCGCTAATTACTGAATGAACAATAGAGCTGAACAAATTAATCAACATCAGATCTCCTCCTTTCTTTGAGCACTGGCAAGTAGCTACAGACAGAAACATTATGTGTAACAGTGAACAGACTGTGGATCCTGACGATCATTCTGTCCAGAAAACAAAGAAACTAGTTATTGTTAAACTAGAGAGTCAGTCTAGAAACAGAAGAGAGGGAAAGAGTTGTTAGTTGAACTCTTTTGTTTTGATTAGTCAGATTTTTCTTATTTATTATCTCACACGTATCGCAGGCACTTCATCTTCTGACACGTTTGCAGCCAAATGAAGATAATGACCAGAGGCCCTGTCTGATCAATAAGAGCGAGGAGAAATACCAAAGCATGATGATTTACACAAAGGACAATTTAATATACATAATGATTTCATAAGGGAGGAACTTTGGAGCTTCCCTTTTTATTTAGCTTCAGATTTGTCACGTACACTTATGTTACAATAAGATAACATTGAGGAACAATTTCACATTCATGATTTCATTGAGAATCAGGTTTCAGGGCATTCCCGTAAACTCACAGTGCCAGAGGAGAGGTAGAGATGCTGTGCTGCTGCCAGAGGAGCTGCCAAATGAAGCCATTTACACAAATATACAAGACAACCAGCCCGTTCTCATTCCAAGCTCATCAAATATTGACGCTCTGTCACACCCTTCAGCGTCTCATACACACACACAAGGAGCGAGCGTCCCTTCACTGTCTGTATGAGACGCACTGGGCTTTTAATTCACTCCAAGAGACGATATAATGAGAACAGGTTGACAAAGTCCATATCTGAGTCGTTTTTTCACACATGTAACACACAACAGGACATTCTCTGTGTCAGGCATGTTCTCTCATGTTTACAAACCGTATATTGCTGTGGCAACCGCAGCAAACATGCAATGCGTCCGCACTGGGTGGAATTTGGGGGTCTGGCAGCATTCAGACAGGATCTGGCGCTGTGACGAAAATGGAAGTTTTTCCATTCATATGAGTGGGAGTTGTCCATTTCAGCTCCAGTGGTCCGAACTTTTGGAAAAACTGAACCTTACGTCATGCTCCGGCCACCAATCAGACACTCGGATCGGCTAAAACCTCCACAGCCTGAAATGTCTCTAAAACTGAGACCATCCAAACTATGACACTCTACCTGTTGTGTTCTGGCTTTGTTTATTTCATGTACCCAGCTTCTAAATTTGTGTCTGACTTGCATTTTACGTTGCTAAATAGTGACATGAAGAAGTTTAATTTGATTTGTGTCTGAGGGTTTGATGGTATAGAGAGAGGGAGAGCTTTGGTTGAGAGACATAGGCCCACAGCATAGCCTGCTTGTGTGGCCGGCCCTGATTCCATGACTGGATTACATCTGGACCCATAGAGAGAGAAAGGACCTCTGACAGTGTGTTGATCTCATTTAAGTAGTAACTTAACAAGCTGCTCTGTGATGACTGAAAACAACTCTTTTCTTTTTTAAGATGATGTTTTGACATATTTGACTCGTGCTTTGATTTGATATGTGACAGTTATAGGTAGTCTCCTTGAAACAGGATTTATGTATGAAAGAATAAAGATTGAACAGGCTCCCTTTCTTTGCAGCCTGTTTGTTTGGCTGTGGCTTCAGGTTACACAGAGAAGAGAACTCTAGTCCAGCCAGTGGATCAAAAGTGCAAGCATGAGATTTGCTGTCCACTTGCTATAATGCACACTAGCAATCAAATATTAGAAACCTTGTGGTCGCTCAGGTAACTATCTCCTCAAACAAACTCTCATTGCTGCAGCGGCCAGTCAGTTCCAGTCCCAGTGTATCTGTCACAGGGTCGCGAGCATATCAAATGTCCAACAAAATACACTGGACCTTGTTTCACTGCGACCACACTGCCATTTGGCACAGAGATGTGATTCTGGACAGAGACCCAGGCGATGACATGTTGTCTTTGTCTGTTTGCTTTGGTTTGGACGGTGATTTTGGAATTAGAAAGCTTACCATAATGCAGTACTGCCATAGTCCACACTATAAATAATGAGAGCCTGTTCACTTCTCTGTCTGAGTAGAGCTACACACCAATGTGTGGTTCTTTTATATTTGTAATTTATATTTATATTTGTCTGATGTTTGTCTGACGTTCACATGGTAACAGTACTCCAGTTTCACTTGTGACAGGTGCAACACAGCAGTATGATGTCTGAAATTAATATTTCTTATTGATGGTAACATCTAGCTCAACATTTCAACTAAATATTGGATGAACTGTCATGAAATTCCGTACAGACATTGATGTTCCCAAACGATGATTCCCAATAACTGATGATCTTCTTCTTCTTTACAACATCAATCAGATGAATTGACTAAAAATTTTGTGCAGACATTGCTGGCACCCATAAATAAATCATAGTAACTTTGATGATCCTCTACCACACTGCTTCACAACTTGGGGGTCCTGACCTCCACTATAGGATGCAAGGCCTTCTTGACTTTAAGGGGTGTAAGTCAATTATTTATTTATTTATCTCAACATTTAATTTATTTCTGTGAAGAAAACGAAAGGAACATGTTACGTTTAAAGTTTAAATTATTATTTTAAATATTAACTTAAAAAAGGGGGGGTACATCCTGGACAAATGGCCAGTTCATCACAGGGCCCATAGAGACAAACAACCATCCACATTCAGACCTACGGCCACTAATTTACCGATGAAGGTTCATGTCTTCGGACTGTGGGAGGAAGCCGGAGTACCCGGAGAGAACCCACACAGACACGGGAGAACATGCAAACTGCACACAGAAAAGAACCAGCTGAGGTTTGAACCAGGAACCTTCTTGCTGTGAGGCGACAGTGCTAATCTCTGCACCACCATGTGTGATTGTTAAAAAAATTTTGAAATACATAATACAGGGCAGAATTTATATAAGAAATCCATGAAATATCAGGAATTCTCATCTCTGATGCGATATTAAAATGAAAACATCTGCTTGAAATGTATCCAAATTATACAAACCTCCAGAGGTTGTTCATGATTACAGTTTCAGTAAATGTTTTTCAGTTGTTCTGTATTCTTATTGTTATGCATTGAATATATATTCATATGCTGATATGTACATCTACATCTCTATTTGCATGATCCTGCATGTGAACATGCAGGATCATGCAAATAGAGATGTAGATGTTACCCTGTTGCAAAGTTAGTTTTTTGCATAACCTCTTTTTGACAGTATCACAGTCCAGGTTTGAATGTGTGCTGCTGTGGGAGATCATATATACTCAGGTCCTTCTTTCAGGCTGTTATCTCTGACATGTTGATTTATTGTGTAATCATTGTGGAACAAGAGTTTACAACCTGAACGATAGAGCTTCAGTGTCTTTCTGAATGAGCAGAGGCAGGGCAAATGAAATGAGGTCATTATCATAAATGATTTTGAACTTTTAATCTGTGTGTGTAGAAACCAGCAGACTGTGCAGCAATATTACATAGTGTAAGTCACAGATCATCACAAGCACTGTCTTCAAACAACATCATTGAAAAGGCCTCCAGAGAGTGAACTATTTATAATTCAGATGTGATTTCACCAAGTGGTTGTCAGACAGTTGGTGGAGAGGCTGTACACGTTCTTAACACCCTTCTTCTTCACGTGTTTCTATAAACGAGGAAGCAGAGACTTCTTGCTCTTCTCTGATTCACAGCACTTTCACTCTCCTTTGAGGTGAGTCTTTTCTTTTCTCTCTCTCTCACATGTTTACATGTGTTACATGTGTTACATGTATTTCAGAGAACTGCTGAGCTCTCAGTTTTCTCTAACAAAGTAGTTTTTAGGTTTGAGTGTGGCTCTTGTGTTTTTCTTTACTTCTATTCTTTGAAGCAACAAAAGAAAATTAAATGAAGACATTAAAAGCAATAAACATATTTACAGTCTTTAATGTCATGTCTACAGTAAGTTCATCTTTTTGAAGTATTTGCTTTAACATGAGGAGAACGTTTTTAATTTTTAAAAAAGTGATACTTTGGAAGTTTTCTTCCAAATTGTACTTGACAGCATTCATTTGGCTTGTTTGCTCTATTTTGAATGATGACACATGTACAGGTCTCTTGTTGCAGTGAGTAAACAGGCTACAATCTCTGTAATCTTATTGACTTTATTTCACTTTAATCTCATGACTTCACTGCTTAAAGTTGTCTCTGCCTATTGGAATTCAAGCCTCCAGTGAGACCATAAACAGCTCCTAACAGTGACTGACAGACAAGGAGGCCTCACATTGTGGCCAAAGCAGAGATTTGTTGGAGGTTAATTTTAACTTTGGCATGTCCAAGTGTCCAGCACCTGTGCTGCAGAGGAAAATGACAGTGAATAGGAACTGTTTGCATACCTCTGTGGAAGGTCAATGGGGGGTGATTTGATCACTGCGTGCCGTGCAGAAGTGTGAAAATTCAGACAAGGTCTTTGTGCAGGATGTAGATGTCAATCTACCCAACCCAACCACCAAGACACATTTTGAAGCCATGGTTTAGTTTCTGCTAAACATCTCTTTTTCTATATTTTGGTGAAAAAAACTTGCTGCACATTCCTCAGCTTTGAATAGACACTGACATACCATTCATCTCATATAAACAATGACTTATCTCCTCAAAGTGAGTACATCAGGCAGAAGATTTCAGATTCATTTAACCTTAATGTGATAGAAGTCTTTGTGATAGATCTGTCATTCATTTACTGCTGACTCTCACCTCTCTAACAGAAAACATGTCAGTGAGATGAGACAGAACTTAACTTTAGTAACTAACTAAGTGTATTCGTGTTTGGCCAAGGCCAAGGGGTCCCTGAGTGGTGTTCAGGATGGAATCTGTATCTGTGATAGGAGGCGTTATGGGGCTTTTAGTTTGATAAAAATAGTGCACAGCACTACAAACAGCACAGGCCTACTGACACTAACTTCAAGCTGTGTGTTTGTGTGGAGCATGAACATCTTCTACGGTAAAGCTGTGAAATGTTCAAACATGTCAAACACTGAACTGAACAAGTGTCTTCTGTTACAGTGATGTAAATAACCAAAAAAGAATGATCAGTGTGTGAGGACTCTGACCTACATGTTGAGTTCAGTTGAATGTTCATTGAATTAGATGTATTTATTGACAGGGACAAACCACATTCATCAACATTTCAAGCTGTGTCACTGTTTCAACCCAACACACAGATGTTTTAATTACACATTTTGAAACAGTTTCTTCCAGAAAACCAAGAAAGACCTACTGAAAATGTATGCTTACAATTTATCATCAAAAAGACATGCAATGCCTTCGTAACACATGGAAATATACATGTAGGGTTGTGCATACACTACTAAAGCATATAATCCAAAGGAAAACTAATTTTGTCACATGAGAAACAACAATGAAAACAACAGGCACTATTTAGTGCAGCACGAAGTGTTTCACTCTTGGTTACAGGTTACAAATCTGAGATGTTTGCTGATTAGTTAGTTTAAGTATAGCAGGAATGTAATACACATTATCAATTGACACGATAAAGGCCTTAGGGTGAGTCACGCTTTATTATCGAATCTCATGGAGATAATAAAGTGATAACAGGATAATTACAGGTCTGTGCTGCTCCACATATGTTATGGAACCATCAATGGAAACCTGTGACATTTCATTTTCATTACTTCATTTATTGTTCGGCTGTGCAGGAAAGAACAAAGCAAATTATTCTAAAACTAAATATGAAGTAAATATTGGCAGTTGGGCTAATTGAGTCGTCTGACTTTCCAACAAAGCAGTTGAGTTCAGTCTCAGGAGGCCCGGCCTGTCCCTGATCCACAGGTGCTACAGCCCGAAGAAACACAGCACTAATGAGCTCTACTAGCTACATGACACCCTCAGTACACACCTATATACAGTCAACCGTGTACACACACTCACACACACACACACACACACACACACACAGGAAATTTGACCCCCCACCCCCGGGCTTCTACACGTCATCATACAAAGTCTCGCGTGATTTGAGCGTAGCGATCGACTGTAATAGTGAGCTAATAGTTTCGGTCGTCGTTAGCTCTCGTTAAAGCTCGATGCATGTAGCACAGTTGACAGATACATAGAGTAATAGATGTAATGGGGGGTGAGACAACAGTCCGACCACCTGGCCTCCTGTAAGGCTCAGTGTGCCCGTCACTGTTCGTAACTGTGCTGCCGCTAAATAGCTCGGTTGTAGCTCGGTTGCTAACATCCGTTGACCGTGTCCGTACAGTAGAACCAGGAAGGAGGCAGCAGACCGCATCCTGGCCTCAGAGGCTGTCCTGTGTCTGCAGACAGTTATCCACACACACTGAGCTCCCACACTCTCTGAAAAAAGGAAAAGGTAACCCCACTTTGTTTTCTTTTGTAGCTAAGCTGTAAGTTGAAGTTTGCTAACGGGAACAGATGGAGTAACGTTCAGCGTGTCGGTAACGGCAGAGCTTCAGGGACATTATCATAGCTGCGGTTTACTGGACTTTAGTCCTGTATGTCCTCGCTGCTGCACGTTATGCAAAGCTAACTACGCGTGTGTGTGTGTGTGTGTGTGTGTGTGTGTGTGTGTGTGTGTGTGTGTGGAGTCTGGACTTCTTCTGGATGTTCTCGTGTGGTAGCTGCTCTCTGCTCTGTAACTTCAGTTTGTCTAGCTAACAGAAGCAGTAAACCTGCTGAGGCTTCCGCTGTGAAACGTGTTTTCAGCTCACATGTATCACCATGGACAGTTTATAATGCCATACATCTGTAACAGCTCGGATCAACATTGAAATGACTCCATCATAAAACACGGTTTGAATTTGACTTGAGGAACTCCAGAGCAGTGTAATGTCGTTTGCATGTCCGGTTTCTCTCTCTCTCTCTCTCTCACTCACACACACACACACAGATTTCCCTCCACACTTCACAAACACAGTTCCACATGGTGTTTGTCTTTGGTTGGATGGTACACACACTTCATGTAACATCAACAGACACAACCAGCTGTTCAGGCTAAACTAGGACCAGTTCAGCCCGGAGCACGCAGTATGTGATGCATGATGAAAAGTGTTGAATAGGCATGTTTAAATTTCCTGCATGTGAACGTGCACGTGTGCAGATGGTCAGAAGCAGCATGCACAGATGAAATGGAGAAACTTGAAATGATTCATGCTCACTTTCACTTCCTGTTTGATTCTGTAGTCAGATTTTGGTTGCATACAGTAGACACTGTGCTGAAAGTCAACTCACTGATGCACCTCCCTGTAATTATCATTCAGGGCATACATGAAGTCTGCAGGGCTTTTTCCAGAGTGGAGCAGAGTCAGAGGTGATGCTATGAATACAAACTCTGAGAATGGCTAATTGTTACCCACAATGCTCAGATGAAGGTCTGTCTCTATACCTAATGTCTTAATGGAGGATTTTACATTTCAGCTGGTTTGAGACAAAATAGTCCACAGCGTTCCCAGGATGAAAGTGCTTTACATATCTACCAAACAGCGAGAGGTGTAGGCATTCAAAGACGTATTGCTCACCTTAATTATGTGTATTGAAAGTTTGAGTTTGAGCGGAAGGAGTGGAGGGCTCTTTTGTCTTCCATATTGGCCTAGGTAGTCAAAAAACACTTAAGTGTCCTGCTTTGGTTTGGGACAGACAGAAACCCTGTGTGAACACGTAGCAACCATTGTTTGGCACATAGCAACTGTTGTCCCTTCAAACATGACAGAAAACAGGCAGCCCACAACATTTGCTGAAAAAGCCCCTGCTGGCTTCCTGAAGAGAACCTTGAATAAAATGCAAACGCTCTGGTGTTTGAGTTAACCAGTGGACAAGCATCTTTGTACATAGAACACCACCCTGTCACCACCCAGCACAAGTTCCTGTAGTCGGAAAAGTGTTTTTCTTGTCTGACTGCAAGAAAGCAACAATACCTGCTGCAGGGCTGCTGCTCTGTAAGAGGCTGGTCCTCTGCTCCATTCTGTTGAAGACTTGCATAACAAGAAATATTATTTTGAGCCTTTATTTGAGCGTAGCAGCCAGATAGACACATGCTGCTGAAATGAAATAAGTCAAATAAATGTATTGTTCTATTTTCCCTTGTGGTATAACTAAAGCTAAATAAAATCATTTGTCTTGTCCTGCCGCTCTCCAATGACCCAGTTCATTTCTCTGAGTTTGTCATTTTCAGTCAGTGTTGATTCACTGGTTAGCCAAGGTCACTCAACTGAGGCACTATTTGTTAACCTCAGAATTAAGTTTATCTTCTTATTTCACAGAAGGATATAATGCAGCAGAGAACTAGTAGAAAGTTGCTCAGTGGAAGATATGAAGTGTTGCTGTGCTCTTCCTGGTTGTGATGATGGATTGTTGATAGAAATGTCCCTTTTTTAAAATGTAGTTTTTCTTGTCAGGTCTTGTAATCAGAGCATGGAATCCATCTAATCATATTAATCAGAATTGTTTTGATAACTTTGGGATCAGAACATTTATCCACATTTTAGATTTTAGAGCAGCACCTTCAGTCTTTGTTTCTGTGAAGGACTGTCTGTTTTTGGACTTGACTCGTTACATTTTGTTGCTGGTTCTATGCGGTTATTAAAGGGTCGTGTCCTTTTCTTTAACAGTGTGTGATGTTGAGCCAGCCTTCACATCTTGCTGCACAGAAGCTCAACCTGTCTCACATTGCTGCCGGCTCATGTGTGTGTGTTTACATGCTGCTCCAGCTGTCTGCCAGCATGTTGGCCTCTGTGTGATATGGCTGCTTTGGTTTTGATTTATTTTTGTCTGACAGTTCAAGGTCATGTGGGACTTCAGAGGCTGTTCACGGCAGGTATTAAAGCAGCTAGGTGCAGGGGTCTTGATGAAAGGTGTTGAGGTGTCATGTAAGCTGTCCAGCTCCCGCCTGTCAGCAGGTCTGGATGTATGTATCTGTATAGTCCTGATGGATATGGAAGATTCTTTTGAATTAGATTGGATGTATTTAAATTCTCTACATAACCTGTACTTTCTGTGTCATTCATGTATTGATTATGGAGCAGGTGAATATTGTGCGCAAGCAAAACATTAGCATGAACAAAACTTTTTGAACCAATGAAGCTCACTTCTTATAATTTATTTCAGGTAAAGAATATTTGTACTGGCCCGAGTGCAAAGATGTCAAAGGCTCCAGATTCTCCAACTCGGTCCCGCTCCAGATCAAGGTCCAGATCCAGATCTTACTCAAGGTCTCACTCGAGAAGCCGCTCCCGCTCCAGATCCAGAAAACGTCGCTACAGGTAAATCACTGACGTGAACCTACGTCACTGTCATTTGTGTGCAGCTGAGCCACGGCAGACTCACTGAACACTCAATGAAATGTCTTTAGAAATGGTAATGATTTCATGAAGCTCATGATTTCTGTTAACTGGTAAACATATAGAATAGATTACCAGGCCTGATGGTCCACTCCTCATCTCTGCTTAATGCTAACAGCTATTAGTATAACACACTTGAATTTCTGACTGGACTGTTAGCGGTCCAGTTGCATTGTGGGTAATGGATTTGACCTGGAAGAAGAATGGAGGGTATAAAAACATGTGAAGTAGTGTGTCAGGTTTTAAACGAGGTTTTCTGTTGATGCTTTTCTGGTTTGATGCTCACTCAGATATCGCTTGAAGCTAATTCTTTTCTTTCTAGGCTTGCCCCCAATTTGCATAAATGTTTTTCCTGTGAGGAGAAATCATTTGCATCAACGCACCTTGTTCGAAATCTGCTATCATCATATGTATTGCAGTTTTAAAATGTCAACCAGTGCACTCAGTCTAATGTTTTATTTCTTTAATGAGCGACTTCTTCCTTGTTGGCAGTCCATGAAAGCTTCAGCACTTTATAATGTGTAGTGGGAGTGAATGTTTTTCTGTGAAGAGCATTGCTACACTGCATGTCAATGATTGTCAATGGAAACACACACACACCCACACTGCCTCCTCCCTCCGTGGATTAGAGCAGGTTGTGTTGTGAGCATACACAGGCTGGAGTACACTGTATTTTCTTTGTACTGCAGCAGAGTCCACGACCGCTCTGTCGCGATGAAAAGGTGTGAGGGGTAAGCAGAGAAATGCTCGTGTGTTTGTCTTAATGTAGCCGGCTTTGTTTCTGGTTTTAGAGGCCAGCGGGAGCGGCACAGCGTTCCGATCATGTCAGACATTTTTTATGTTCTCCCTGAATTTACATACTGCTTTACATTTGACTGGAACACAAAGATTCAACTTGTTTTTACTCTTTCTTGAGTGAAGCAGTTTGCTGTTTCTCTGTTGCAGGTGTGTGTGTGTGTGTGTGTGTGTGTGTGTGTGTGTGTGTGTGTGTGTGTGTGTGTGTGTGTGTGTGTGTGTGTGTGTGTGTGGATCTTCACTGTGTGTGAAATATGAGATTTAAATTTTGTATAGATTTGTGTCACTCTGAATGAATGACAGACAGTCAGGATGAGCTGAGATGTACACCTGCACAAAAAAAACAGTCTCACTAAAAGAGTTTTATTTTAAGTTTCATTCTCTCCATTGTTGTAACCAGCACATGCCACAGGTGCCACCTGCTGGTCAGATGAATGTATTTAATGTAATTTAAATGTTTGTTAATCTTCTGATTATTGATTCACTGTTTTGACTAGAAAAAAAAAGATTGATTATTGTCCTGGTATGTGAGTGGCTGCACTGACTTCTGGTCCTTGACTTTGCCTGGTTTTGATCTGAGGTTCACAGACAGCTGATGTTGTCTTCTGTCAGGGTTCTCACCCTTTCCCTGAGTGTTAGGTGGTGAGACCACATGCTTTGCTCTCAGTAACAGTTTTCTTCTGTCGTTTCTCTCTTGTCCCTCATCCAGTTCTAGATCTCGTTCCCGCTCTCGCTCTCACTCTCCGTCCTACAGAAACTATCCTACCAGGGACTACCAGAACAACAGAGGTGGGTTCAGAGGCTACAACCGAGGCTACCGGAGACCCTACCACTACCGTGGCAGAAACCGAGGCTATTACCAACGCGGCCATTACCAGAACAGGGGAGGAGGTGGTGGCTATGGTTATAAGGCGAATTGGCAGGGAGGTGGTGGAGGCTGGCATGATCGCCACCATGACCAGGACCACCACTCACACAGTCCCAGGAGGGGGCGCTCACGCTCTCGCACACCCAGGAAGCGCTCAGGTAGCCGGAGCCGCTCTCGCTATTCTGACCGCTCGTCTTCGGGGAGATCTCGACGCTCCAGGCGTTCCAGCTACTCCTCGCGGTCCCGGTCCTCATCACCACGTCATCGCAGCAGCAAGGGCAAGCCTGGCTCCAAGGAGGCTAAGGACAAGCTAGCAGAAAGTCAAGCAGAGAAATCCGGTCAGGCAGCAGACGGCAGTGCCATCGAGAAGGCATCTGGAGGTAAATGGATCGACTATGACGCCAGTCCTAAACGAACCAGCCCAGACACCAAGAAAGAGGATGTTCCAACTGGTTTAGATGGCAAAGGACCCGGGAGCACTGGTCCTCTGTGGAAAACCATCGGCAGCGCGTCCCCTCCAGCCAAGAGCCCCACAAAGTCGGGACAGACGGCCTCCTTCAGCGGATTTGGGTTCTTCTCAAAGGAAGATGTCAAAGCTGGAGATAAGACTATGATCTCTGCTGCCTTCAAGAAGTATGTCTGTTACCTTTGAAGTTCATTCAATAGAATTATATTCTTTTTCATTTTCTTAACAAATGATGAATGTTATTTTTCTTTCAAACATGTTTAGCCTTTTTCAAAGTTCCCTGGAAGAATACAATTTAAAAAGGAAAACATAAGACTGGATTGATTTTAAGTGCATTGAAAATGATGCAGTGGTATTTCTGTGAGTATAATTATTGCAGTTTGAGTCCTGGTCTGTACTGTTTGCATTAGTGATGACCGCTTTGTTTTTTATCAAATGATCAAGATAGGAAATTAAAAGCAGCAGCAAAAGTTCTCTGATTATAGCTTGTAGGATTAAGATCTAATAAATAAATCAAAATGTAGTTTCAAAGTTTTGCAGCAGAAAATGAGTGGTCAGAAATGAATAATCCAAAAATAACATTGTCATTGTCATGGCTGTAAGCATGTTTATATTTCCCTTTCACTTTGTGAGAATACGTTCTACTTGTCTTGTTTTCCGTCTTGCAGTCTGAGGTATTAGAATAACATTAGCCGTGTATCTGGCATTGCAGGTACTAAGGCTTAGTTTGTTCTCTGTTTCAGGTTCCTGGCTGAGAATAAAAACAAAAAGCAGGTGGCTGAGAAGGAGAATGGTCGCGATAAGGAGCAGAGCACCACTGACAGAGAAATAGAGAAAGGAAGCAAGTCCGGAGACCTTTTCAACATCTCGTCCACTTCTTTCAGTGACTCCAAGGAAGACAAGACCCTGCCTTTCTTTGACGCTGGAGAAGAGGAGTTCCTCAAGTCTCATGGGCTGAAAGAGAGGGACATTGAGGAGGACGGTGAAGTTAAAAGCACCCTCACAGCTCGGGACATTTTCGGAAAGTGGGGGGACGAGCCAAGCTATTCAACGTCCTACCCGTCCCTTAAAGAGAAAAGCCGGAGAGATGCTGAGGAGGCAGAACCCATAGATCACATGGAGGAGGGGTTGTACCGAAGCCGCAAGCACAGCTCCAAGAAAGAAGAGAAGTCCAAGAAGAAGGAGAAGAAAGAAAAGGAGAAGTCCAGAAGGAGTCTGTCCCCACCCGCCACTTCCAGAGAGAAGGAGCGGCCACTGTTCCCCGGAGCTTTCCCTCCTCGTGAAGACTCGCCTGTACGACACATGTCTGCATCGAGGGAGGACTTTGAACTCAAAATGGGCTCTTTAGATGAAATGCCCAGGTATGTGTAGTCATTATCAGATTTGCCTGAATAGAAGAGACTCACTAACTGTAACAGACACACTAAAAAGAGAGGCTACCAACAACCCATAATGCAACACTTTCTGTAATTCCAGCCAAATGTAGCACATGCACAACACTTACAGTAAAAGTCTTAGCTCTCACACAAAAAGTCATGAAAGCTGGATCAAATGAAAAAGTGAAAATTGGAACTTGAGACATAAAATAACACAGCAGCTAAAATGTATGAATAAAATCTAATATGAGAATAATAAACAAAACTTCTGTGGTAGACAGGTGATACTAATATGAGATGGTTCATCAAGATAGACAGTTGGTGGCGCTAGTTCTCCAGCTGCCATGTGATGTTTTCATCTCTTCTGTGGACGTTTAATTCACGTGCTTGATGATCAGCTGGAAGGCCAATATTCTGGCAGCCTTGTGCACTTTAATCAATGTTCCTGTCCTTCTGTCCTCTCAGCTCTTCCCTGTCTAAAGATCGCCTCCTGCCAAGAGATCTGCTCAATCCCACTAAAAAAGATCCAGAGTTTCGTTCCATTTTCCAGCACATTCAGTCAGCACAGCTCCGCCGCAGTCCCTCTGAGCTGTTTGCTCAGCACATAGTCTCAATTGTGCACTACATCAAAGGTAGAGTATGGTCTGTGCTTGTGTCCTCCGAGGACAACGAGACGACAGGAGTTTGGACAGTTAACGAGACTCACTGGACATTTCATGACTTGAATATGTTTTGTTAGCACAGCTGGTGCTGCTGTACATGGAATAAGAGTTCTTTGTTGTTTATTTGCAGCACAACACTTCCAGTCCTCAGACATGACTTTAAGTGAGCGGTTTGCCATGTACCAAAGAAAAGCTGCAGAGGTAGAAATGATGAAGCCAAGGAAGAGCCCAGAAATCCACAGGTACCTGAAATGTTTCATTATCTCATCAGAGGTCATTGAAAAAAATATTCCCATCATGCAGTCTGTTCACAGTCATTACCTGCTGACGTTAGAGCTGTTTGTCCTCTCTTAGGAGAATCGATGTTTCCCCCAGTGCCTTTAAGAGGCACTCTCACCTGTTTGAGGATATGGAGGAGACGAGCTACAAGGTGACCAGCCCTTTTGAAATTTGACGTATTTTGGAACAAGCAAATTTGAGACGATCCAAAGCAGCAGTGTTCAGCTTTGTGCTTTTCTTTCAAAGGATGCATATTTCTAAATCAAAAGAGCCCAATTGTGTTTTGTAAGTGCCAAGCAAGCCCCCCAGCCTATGAGATATGGTTATTGATTGGGTATGTACGAACCCAAGCAAAGGCTAAAAGGAAGTGAATTAAGATCCTGAGTCCAAGCCTCTCAAGGGACGCTTATCAGTGCCTTTACCTTGTAAGTATTTTTCCTAAAAAGAAAAAAATCAAGCCACAAAAAAACTTCTCTTGATTTGAATAAGCTACATGCATGCTGCTGGTTTCCACAAATACTTTAAGATTCAAGTCATTTTTAAGGAAATAAGCATTTTGTATTGTTTCTTTGCTACACATAATGTTTTCTAACTGTCACTGTTCACATTTAGTCTTAACCACTAGAGGGAACACAGTGCTTATATTATATGTTGTGCATTTTTTTTGTACTGCAGATATGCATATTCTGTTCAAGCTTTGTATTTGTTTGTCACCAGTGTAGCATTTTTCAATCTGTGTGCTTGATTGCTTCATTCAAAATTTGCCAATCAGTGTTGCCAACTGCCTCTGTAGTAGCTCACAAACACGTATCTCTGCAGGATCCAAGTCAAAAGTTCAAAGGCGACGTGATGGACCTTCGCCTGGATATTGAAAGGCGTAAGAGGTTTGCTGGCAAGGAACGAGACTACAAGCGTGAAGGCGGCAGGAGCCCAGGAGGCTCCCGAGGACCGAGCAGAGAGAGGTCCTCTGAAAAATCTGGGAAACACCACAAGAAATCCAAGTACGTTCAATGTGTGTCTGAGCGTTTGACAGAATGTTTGCAGCATTGTTAGTGAGGACATGTTGAAGTTTTGATAACAGACAGACATTAGTATGTCGTCACCCCTTCTTCTTTTAATTATAATTAAAACTAATAATTAAAAAAAACTTTGCTGGGTGCCTCTTTGTCGTACAGGAGACGGTTTAGTGCTCATCTTCCTAAATAGTTGAGTTGTTTGCCAGATGAGCATTTAATTTTAGAGGAATACTTTCCTGGAACGAAACTCTGCACCACAACTACAGCCTGCTCCCAGTAATACTGCAGCTCAGTGCAGTTACCAGTTACACCTACAGCTCAGCACACCATGGCACGGCTACAGCGTACAATATACATGTGTGGGAGGTGGACTGTCCACTTAAAGAAAACCCAGCTCCATGTTAGTCCACACTGACTGTTGGTGGAGGGGTCTGTGTCGTAATGTAATGTGTGTGTTTAAAGTATGAGACAGTTAGCGCTGTTATTTAAATGGAGTGAGTGAGGAGATGAGTTCTGTCTCCTATAACTATTGTCACACTCTAACTACAAACCACAAGTTACACACTGAAAACATTTTGACAGATATTTGGCTGGGTTTTTTTTGTTTGTTTTAACCTTTTTTTTCTGTTTTCTTATAGGAAGGGTAAAAAGAAGCGGGATCGCTCTCCATCCTCCTCCTCCTCTTCATCCTCTCCATCCCCTTATCCTCCACCTTACAGAGGGAAAGAGTACATGGGGGAGGGGATGGAGCACTCAGAGGAGGGCTACAGTCACTCCCGTTATCCCCCACGGGACTACAGTGGGCCCGCAGACAGAGGCCCTCGAGATTATGAGGGCCACAACCCAGAGAGAGGCCGCGGCCGTGGATTTGTAAGTTGTGTCTGTGCTCTGTTCATCTCTTCTGCTGTATTTGTTTTGTTTTTTTTGTTCACTGAGGTACTGACATCTCATCTTCTTGCAATTCTCTGTCCTAATGGCATCACAGTAGACTACGCTTCTCTGCTCTGTTCCTTCCTCCTAATGCTAAGGAACATAATATGGATGATGATGATAATGATGATGACTCTCTATCATACATATTCCATGCACTACCTGATTTTTATTAAGGTAATGTAGCGCAAATCAGTGGAACTTCACCTCATCACTAAACAAATGCCTGATTTCATCAGTATGGCTTTTTCTTTGTGTGTTCTGTCGTTTTCATCGTCCCTGGCTCTGCTTTGGACCACGTTTATCAAATATTCTTCCATCTTTTTGTCAAGCTTATTGTGTGTTTGTCTGCTGAGTGCACGTTTAAATCCACCTGTTGTTTTGTTTCAGTTCCCCAGAGTGAGAGGGAGAGGCTGGAACAGGGGAAATTATCCAGGCAACAACAGCAATGGAAACCCTGCCAATATGAATCCTCCAGTGCGCCCTCCAGAGGAGGAGTGGGACCCTGAATACACTCCCAAAAGCAGGAAGTATTACCTGGTGAGAGTCTGAAGCTTTCTATTTGTTTAGTGGTCTTTTTCCCTGAAGACAGACAGACAGTGATGACAGAGTGAAGGAAGGCTCAGTGAATTTAGCTGCTTCACTTTCAGGGAGTTGCTTCTGTGCATGCTGACAGAGCCACGTCCATTGTTAATGTTCTTTAGTAACACCTGTGCTTGACATATCTATTTCCTTCTATGTCAAAATGTCTGCTGTGAAAAGGATGGTCAACATACTCAACATGATTTTCTGCCCAAGTTAAAACAGGTTTGTTTAATTGTGTCTGTGCTGGTCGGGCCACCGATCAGCATTCAGCAATATGAACATGTTAAAAAAACACAATGAAGGATGTTTCCCTTCACAAAAGTTTGTTACCATCTAATAAATATTATGGCTGTTGATGTATTGTTAATGTAATGGTCATCAGTGCTGTTGTACTCTCTATCAGCACTCATGGAGTGCATCTTCTAATCAAATGAGTTGGTCAGAACAAACTGTATAAATCTGAAATCTGACATGTCTGAATGTTTTAAAGCTTCACTGCAGCTGGAATATTCCTTTTTTCAAATGATTCAGTTTAGCATCATTTCAGCTGACAGGAAACAACGGCGTGCACGCCGTCCACAGCCACAGTCAGACTGAGAATGCTGAGCATGTACTGTGTGAGCCTTAGCCCTTCTTAACTTTTTTAAGCCAGTTCGGATCTGATCATTTCTGCAGCATCACAGGGAAACAGGTTATTTTTCCTCATTTTTCGTCAGCTATCAGCTGTATCATCAGCTGTAGTGTAGTCAAATCACTATTTATTAGAAAGTATGTGAAAATTTTAAACCTGTCTTGTAGTCTTGACTGAAGAAGGAGCTTCCCGCAAAGCTGCATATGATTTCTTAAAACTGCAAAAATGCTCCATGTGTGAATAGATCCTGTTGGTCCAGAGTTCAGAGTAGCTTCCGGCTTAATGACAGTGTAAGGACTGATGTTTTTCTTTCTACGTGTCCCCTCCCAGCATGATGATCGCGATGGAGAGAAAACCTGGGTGGACAACCGTGGAAGAGGCCGGGGCTCCTTCCCAACTCGGGGGCGGGGGCGCTTCGTCTACCGAAAGGGAGGCAGCAGCCCAAAGTGGACCCATGACATGTTCCAGGGGGGCGAAGAGGGGGAGCTCGGAGACGACAGCATGGAAGTTGAGCGTAAAGAAACCAAGAATGCTGGAGACGCCTCCACCCCGAAGCAGTAGACCACTGACTCCATCATTTCCACGTTCACGAGCATCTCTGTCAGAACGGTGACTGTGATGATAAAGGGGTTCCTCTTTGTTTCCCCCTCCACGTCATCCCATCATTTAAAGGTTAAAATGTATTAGTGAAGTTAAAGTGAAGAAAGAACTGACATGAACTGTTCCTTTTCTATGTGAGGTTTCAGCTTCAGTTCAGGGTGGTTTTTATGTAACGGTGAGTTTTGTTCTGCAGTTGGTCGACTTGTATCTTTTTAAGGGAGAATTAGAGAGGCAGCAACATGATCCTAAAGCAGAGGAGGAAATAAGATATGCATCTGTGCCTTAGACAGTAATAAAACAGTGATGTGTTTAAAGGTGCAGCCCCGGCTATGAGTCAGTCAGTGCAGGAAGGCATTAGATGATGTCCATGTCATTATTCATGTGTTTCTGTTGGTTTTAGGGGCTGTAATAAATCTTTGATGTTCCTGCATGAAATATTTGAACCATACCTCGCTCCACGGGACCAATCAGTAGTGGGCTCAGGGCTTCTCATCGTCACATCACCACACATGACAGTTACTATCTGTGGAACCCCTGAACGATTGCTGTTTGTCACTTCTATTATCCAAGTTTTTTCATATAGTGCCACTTCACCTGTACTTCTCATTAGGAAGTGATGACATTTTTATATGTGTGCTACAGTGTATTCAAATTGATTGTGGGTGTTTTCAGTTAAAAACAATGTGAATTGTAAAGAATTGGCACCAGAATCTCTTGATTTGCCTTCAACACATGTAGGTTCTTCCTCTGTCATATCAGTTTAGGTGAGTGGCTACCTTTGTTAGATTTTTAATTCAAATAAGTGTATAGAATTCTAAGATATAAATTATTATTTTAACATCTGGGGAAGTCAAAGTTTAAAGTGAACATGGCTCTTTTTTTAAAATCCACGCAGCAGAGAAGACGTGCAGGTTCATCCTGAAGCCAAACCCTGAAACATGTTGCCTGAAGATGAACGTGTATATTTGTTAAGAAGAGTTGACACAAACTAGCAGAACTAGTTTAGTGAATGTCACTGTGCTGCTTCGTCCCACTTTGACTGTACATACTGCATGTACTAAACACACCTGTCCTTTCTTTAGTTTCATCTGAAGCTCAAATTTTTTTACTCTCCTCAGAGCTTTGACGTACCTGTTTGATTTTCAGTGATTGTTCTTTGATTCAGGGCAGTTCTCTGAGCGTGTGTGTGTGTGTGTGTTTTTTTTTTGTTTGTTTTTCTACAAATGAACAGACTGTAGAAATGTTAGACAGCTCGTGTTGAATGGTTTGTGGTTTCCTTCATTGTTCGAGGTCTCACGTGTCCCACTGCAGTAAAAATCTGAATAGCTTCAAAATCAAACAATTCTTTTTTCTTTTTTTCCGTCTGACTTGATTAAAACTCAACATGTGTCAAAGTATTGCAGTGGTAACTTTCAGCCTGGTTACTGACTGGGCGGTGACACAATCCAAAATGAACCATGAAGCATCGTACGATTATTTTCATTATTGATTAATCTGTCTTAATTATTATTTCATTATTGTTTTGTCTATAAAATGATCTGAAAAATGTATTTTTAGAAAATAATATCTGATTATCAGTCCAAACTCGAAAGATCAAATTCCCGATAGGGTTGTTCGGTATACCGGTACTAAATTGGTACCGGGGTACTGAGGCATTTAAAACGGTACTATACTGCATTTGGATGGGACCGGTACTTGCAACGCAGCCGGCAGCAGCGGCGACGTCGCCGCGTGACGTCACCGCGTTATAACTCGAGCTGAGAGGAGCGAGCCGGAGCTCGGGGAGAGGAAAAAAGAGGAAGAGCGCTCGAGAGGAGAATGGCTGCTGGAACGGTCACCACGCCCCAACTTGTAGACAAACCAGAGGCGCGAGGTGCAATATGGCATTTCTTCGGTCTACAAACAAACGAGCATGGCGAAGCTATTAACATCGATGCACCATTGTGCAAACGATGTTTTAAAACGTGCTTGGCTCAGGGTGGGAACACCTCAAACCTAGCTAAACACCTGAAGGATAAGCACTCAGACCTGCACGCTGAATTCAGGGAACGACAGGTAATAAATATACCCATGAAAAAAAGCCACATGCAGTGCTAGAAGCAAGTAACGCCACCCCCCTTCCCTCTCCACAAAAGTAGCTCTGGAAAAAAAATAGCCTATTTATATTATATTATATTATATTATAACAGTGATTTTTTTTTTTCACTTCTTGACATACATGTAGACATGGTGATTTACAATAAATCTGAAGTGGTCCCTTAATTTTTTCCAGAGCTGTAAAATGCATGCATGATCTTTATAAAGTGACAAACTTTTACATACGCATTTAGCCATTTAATATGTTATAAAGACTACAGCATAGTAACATACCATTTAAAGATGTATTTATTTTTTCACTACAGAGGTCTGGTGCTTCTGGTGTGGAGAGAGTGACCCCACCCAGTGCCCCCACTCAGAGGCAACCTACTCTTCAGGCTGTTTTTGAGCAGCATGCAAAAGTATCGAAAAGTATCGAAATACATGTTGGTACCGATACCAAAATGTTGGTATCATGACAACACTAATTCCCGATGACTTTTCTCTCAATAGAACCTAGAACAGGGTCCACCCCTTTAATCCAGACTGAAATATAACTATTAAATGGACAGTCATTAAATGAAGTTGAAACATTCATGATGACTTGTAATAGCTTTTCATCCAGCACCATCATCAAGTTAAATTGGTTTCGTCCAGTACTTTGGTTTACGACCAGACACCTGGAGAATCGATCTGCTGTGGAGAAACTGTCTGAAACATAAACAGCAAATCCATAAAATGAAAGTGCTTAAAATGCGGATGAATCTGTGTTTGTGAGCTGTTATAAGGTGACAGAATGAGCACACAGCATCAGGTCATGAGTTGTTTTCCTGAAATCCTACAACAATCTCCAATTCAGTCAGCGCCACTTCCATGACACCGACAGAGGTGCTCCAGTTATGACATAATCAGCCCTTTCACGGACGGAGGAGGAAAATTGAGCCAACAGAACATGGACTGTCTCCTGGGACATCACTGGGATCCACTTGGTGAAGCTCTGCATTGGTAAACTCTACAGTAGAGCTGAGGTAAATGGCTCTTTCATAGCCCCAAACACGCCCGTCTCAGACCAGGAGGGCTGGTGCTGCAGGAAGTGACGGGGCCAGAGACACAAGTCAACTTAAACCTGAGAGAAGATGATGAACCCACCATGAAACCTGATGACCAATGACTCATTTTTCACGTGATATAATTAGTGATAATAGTCTGTACATACCGATGCTTTGTTTGAGTCATTCTCAGATAATGTGCTCAAATAATGAAATGATTTTGAGTTTAGAAAATGAATCCACAAACATGTTGATAATTGGTTAATCATGAGTCATTTATCAAATAATGTTTGATTGACGTTTAAAATGTGAGGACATGCTGCTTTTCTCTTCTATCATTGTATATTTGTCAGACTGTCCAAAACCAAAACAGATTCAGTTCTAACTGTATGAGACACTGGAGTCTCTCCTGGTTGCCTGGCAATGTCAGGGTAACGTGGCATGTCGCCCATTTTAACCTTAGAAGTGATGGTGGACAGATGTTCCCGTTGGACAGAGCTAGGCTAGCAGTTTCCACCTATTTCCAATGTTCGTGCTAAGCCAATCTAGCTCTATGTTCTTTTAACAAGCAAATGAAGTGACAGCAGCTGTTTCCAATGATCACAGAGTGGTTCAACTTTGAATTATTCACATTGCAATGATAGGATAAAATACAAATGAAGCTCAATGCTGTATACACAATCTGTCAACAAGCAACATAATACAAACGTTATGAAATCAATAGTCACATGAATAAAATAGATAAAATATAATATGTGAAATAATTCAACACATTTTTGAAACTCGGCTCAGTTTTATGCAATGTTATTTTATTCTGTTTTATTTTGCATTATGGACATTTGATGAAATCTTTTTTATTTCACATTTCAGTATTGAGCTTAAGTTTTCAAAATGTGTTGATGTTTTCAGTATTTATTCATACAACAATTTATATCATAAAGGACTGTATGAATGTTATTGAGTGGGTGGTGAGAAAAGGGGGAGGGTATTTTTTCTCATCTGAAATTTATATTTTACTATATTTTAATGAAACAAGCTGGACTAATTTAACACTGTCAGAATATTTTTTAACATGTTTTTTTTTTGCCATGTCATGACTCTTCGGATGGCACTGCTACTATTTGATGGATTGTCATGACGTTTGGTTCGTTCATCTTGTGTTCCTTGATGTTCCTGTAACATTATGTGTATAAAAAACATTAATAATCCCAGGGAGGGCCCCCCTCACCACCTGAATTATTTAGTTTCATTCCTTTATTATAACACTGAACACTTTGGGTTGCCATACAAGTCAAGGTGAAAAGGTCACTGTCCAATGTACTATGTATGTCCTGCCCTCTGCAGTCATGAAGCAGATTTTTAGGGCACAGTCAAAATGTCTTTAGTGGTAATGCACTCGTCCAATAGTCCCCGTCCCTGTGACCAGGATGTCTGGCTGTCCGTTCCTCCAGATCTCCCTGACAATTCGTTCCCTCTCCTCCAGACGGCGGGCCTTCTCCAGCTCCTCAGCTGATGCGAACACATTCACGCTCCTCAGAGTACCATTGGACTGGCTGCTGTGCTCACTCATGGGTCCCATTGTTATTTTAGGGATCTCTGCCTCCTCCACATCCTCCTCCGGGATACTCTCATCCCCCTCATCCTCTTCCTCACTGGACTCCTTCAGCTGTCTCCTCTCAGGGGAAGGGGGAGGTCTACTGTGGCGGCGAGTCCTGCAGGTGATGCCCGCCACCATGAGGCACAGCGCCATGAGCAGGCCGAAACAGACGCCCATCATGAAGTAGAGCGCAAAGCTCTCTGGATTGGCTGCAAAGAAACACATAGAAACCAAGTACATTTACTCAAGTACTGTTCTTCAAACAGTTTTAAGGTACCTGTAGTTTACCTCTACCTTTACCTTCTTAAAGATGAAACCAGTGCTGTCCACCTGTTTTGGCTTGTGACTCTACATTTATGTAGCAGAACTTCCTTTTTTCTTCTTTCACACAACATAAATATCATGTCATGATCCAATAGATTAAACCACCTGAAATGTTATATATTTAGTAGTTCAAACTAAATACTACATCCTACAACCACAAAGACTTTTAATTTAGCTATTTAAAGTACAATTAGCTGACAATACTTCTGTAATTCTACTTAAATAGTAAAATTCCTTTAACGTTACGTTTTATGTTACGTAGGTGATTCATTCTTTAGCTGAGAGATAGATGAATAGATTGAGACCACTCTCATGTAGTAAATAAGTAATAAGCAAGAAACTACAACCACCAATGGCTGTAGCTTAGCACAAAGACTGGAAACAGAGTAACAGGTAGCCTGGCTCTGTCTGAAGGTAGTAAAATACTGTATGACCTAATTCATCTGTACAAAGTGTAAAATGGCAGCTTGTGGTTTCGTTGTTACCATGCGGATGCTATGCTACCACTGGAGACTGTTCTAAGAAATAGTCTGGCCTCTTTAAATCCACAAACACTGTTCAGAGGTGAAGTCACATTTTGTTACCTCTGAACAGACCCAGACTAGCTGTTTTGACCTGTTTCCAGTCTTTATGCTAAGCTAAGCTAACTGGCTTCTAGCTTTATATTTGCTGTACAGATATGAAAGTGCTGTCAAACTTGTCTGTTTCTCTGAGGTGTATTTACTTGAATATTTTTTAAGGTCTGAAGAAGTTAAACTGTACAGTAAGATCATGTAAGAGTGTTCTCCTTACTTCCTGCACTGGTAATCATTACGTGGCCTCACTGAGGTCCAAAGCCTCAGGTTAGGAAGCGCAGTTATAGACTGAGCTTTTACCTTTGATGTGAGCGTAGGTTGCCATGCTGTTACTGAGCAGCTCCATGTCTCTCTTAACAGGCTCCATCCTGATTCACTGTGGGTTCAAATCTCTACCATCTCTAGGACTTCCTTTTACACACTGAACTCCTCGACTATCCACCAATGAGACACAAAACCTGTCACAAAAAACACAAGGAAATAGTTAGTATATGCATGTGAATCTGTAATAAGCAGCAAACTGTCACTTTTAAACATCCAGGGAAGTCTAAGCGCATCAAACAGACGCTAACAGGCTGAAAAACGTGTTCCCCACCCATCATTCCCGTGATCTAAACTCATGTCAGAAGACAAGGACATTGTGTTCCTCATAAGTGTTTTACACTTAGGCCTGCAGTGAGGACAGCAACATGGGCCCCTCTGGGTCTGATAGGGATGTTTATAGTTCTGACATCAGTGCCTGAGGAGGCTCTTTTCCGCCATCCAGGAAATGGTGTTTTTTTGGGTTTTTTTTTTTGTTCTTTTTCCCACAGAAGAGAGTGACATGACAGATTTCACATGTTCTCTGGGACTGAATCACATTTCCACTGGGAAAAACTCCAGCTAATTGTTAACTCTTAGAACAAACAAAGTATATTTTCACTGTGGTTTATTTTGAGATATCCGTCTGTGAGCTTTGAATGATGTTAAGAACATTTTGTGAAGGTTTATAATTTGAAACTAATAGCTTTAGTTTAACTGCTTTATGTTTTCTATATGCTAATAATACGATTAGAATTCATGGTCAAACTGTCCTGATAAACTAAAGGAAACCGCAGGCCAGAAACTTTATTAAACTGTTTACATCAAGCTAACATGGTGTATAACAAGACAAACACTGTGTTCCCGTTCCATACTCTAACTAAAGTGTTTGTGTTGACACAGATAAGTGTGTGTGTGTGTGTGTGTGTGTGTGTGTGTGTTTGTCCTGAAGCTTGATTTTCTGTGTGCTGTTGGTGGACACTATTGTCCCACAATGCAATTCACTAAGGGAGCAGAGGAGCTGCTCACAGCTGCTAAAAATTAAAAGTAATTGTGAAAAGAGTTCGAGGGACACATCAGAAAACCAAAAATAACAATGAGGGAAAAAGTCTGTTTGTGAAGTTTAACTGGCTAACATCAGTCTGCCTGACATGCATCAGTGCATCTATTGACAGATGACTTCCTGTTAGCATAAAATGGTTTGAGTCACGACAACCTAACATTCTGATGATTAACATGTAAACCTTGTGGTGCTACTAGAGAAAAAGTAGAGGAACAATTGCAGGATTCATCCTCTGGGAACCATGAATGTCAGGCACACTGTCAGGTGTTTCACTGGATAATGGAAAGTGTTTACCTGCCATTAGCACTATAGAAAAAGTCAGGCAGTCACCAAATTCATGATTCCTCCTGTAAGGAACACAAATGTTTGCTGCAGATTTCATGGCAACCCGTCCAATAGTTGTTGAGCTATTGACGTCTGTACCAGGATGATTGACAGACAGACAGTGCCATTCCTAGAGCCATGCAGGGAGCTAAAACATGTTTCCAGAAAAAAATGTCCCGAGTCACTCTGAATAATCCACAGACCAGTAAAAAATAGAATCGAAATAAAATCATGCTAAACATGTTTCTTGAGTTACTCGTGAAGGTTAGATGAGGCCAAAATGGGGGATTTGGTCACAGATGGTCCCACGGTTACAGTAAAGCTTGATGTAAACATGATGACTGATATTTCCCACCCCCTCACATTCCCTGTCATTACAACAACAATGTGCGTGGGAGCCAAATGTTTTTCTTTCCGGTGCTTTCCTTTCAGGGAGAACAGAATCATGCCCAGCTCCAATGGCTGCTGCTGGGGGCTTGAGTCAGTCTCCCACCCTGATCTTTATCCAGACTCTTGGCAGAGTCTGCATACTCTCAAAGGCTTTTCTTTTTTCTTTTCTTTGGGGGGCAATTACAGCAAAAGTCGATTTTGGTTGATGATTCAAGGTCCACTGACTCACGGGTCTTTACCAGTGCTGCCTTCTGCTTGGCAGAAGAAGCATGACTCCATCTGCACCCTCGATTTGCAGCCCCCAGACCTTAACAACATAAGTGGGCAATTTAGTTTTTGGTTCAACTGGTGTAAAGTTAAAGTGTTTGTTTTAATTAAAGACTGGCCTTTGCATCCAGTGCTTCTACAGACTGTTTATCAAACTTGTAGCATTTGTCACAGTCACAGCCGACATTTCCTTTCCTTTTTCATACTCAAGAGTCTTTAAAGGAAAAGTTCGACATTTTGGGATGTATTCACAGAGGGTTAGATTGATGCTGCAGCCAGTAGACAGTTAGCTTAGCATAAAGAATGGAAACAGGCTCACTGTTGAATAGGTTAAATCTAATTTGTTTAAGCTGTGAGAACAATAGCTAGCTATTTTGTGGCGGTTTATGTGCTGAAATATTTCCATCAGCAGTTATCAGGCAGTTTCCTCTGACCAAGAAAACTCCACTGTGAATACTGATTTTACACTTCAGTTTTTGCACAGATTAAACTAAGGAGACACGCTGTGTTAAATACTGGGCTTTGCAGCTGATAGGTGGGTTTTGGTACCAGTGGACAGAATCAGGCTAGTTATCTCACCCTGTTTCCAGTCTTTGTGCTAAGGAAAATGGAAAATGGTTCTAATCTTCTAAAACTCTGTAAGAAAAATATTTCTACGTCCAGTTCCACTGTGATTCCCATTTTTCATTGCAAACTGAAATTTCAATTTTCTTGATTCTTGTGTTGTCTCATTTCATGTTATAAACTCTTTTCTGGAAGCTTCTTGAAACAAGTTGATTTTTATGGAAACAGTTTGACTTTTTTTAAGAGAAGAAAAGTTTTATGATTTGATGATAGACACTAGGCATAAAAACTTTTTGCAGTGCCTCAGTCAACTTTTGGTACAAACAACACCAACAAGTTTAAAGACTTGCGTCCTTGCAGAAGCACACCCACACTCTTGTTCTGTTTTCTCACTTGCAGGATAAAACTTTACATATATTTTTGCAGAGCTTCAGTTTGTGGTGAACTTTGTCTGAGCTGGAAGCACACAAATCCCAGAGGGAGACAAATGTCCATTTTATGCAGCCGCAGTGTCGGGCAGACAGATTTAACACCTAACATTTCCAGACAAGTCCAATAACTTCTCGACTTAACTATACACATTGAAAGCCCGGCAGCTGTAGCTGTTTATGTAACCCCATAAAATGCACTCCTGTTCAACCCTCCCACGCTTCCTGCTTAGATAATCCTATTTAAGTCAGAAGATGAAAACTGAAACCATTGAAAATAAGACTTGTTATTTTACAGTAGTGAACCCCGCTTCCTCTAACCGTTTACAGTTTCTCAGACAGAGAGCTGCTATCATCAGGCACAGGAGAAAGTGGATAAAAGAGGGCTCATGAAACAAGCTGCTTTTTTCTCCTAATTTATTTTCAAAGTGCTGATGATTTTGGACACATTCTGGCTACTGCACCTATAAAGGCTTTTATGGTTTGTGGTATTATAAAAAAACATGGTGCAGGTCCTGCTAATAAACTTGTCTGTTGCCTTATTACCTGACAGCAGAGTAACTGAAGTATATTTGGGAAGATCCTTGTGAAAATGTTTAAAAATCTGAGCTTGTAAAAAGGTTTGATGGATAAAGAGCCCTTGTTATGTGCAATAAAAGCTTCTAAGTGATATATATGTGAAGAACAGATAAATATAAGATAATCTAAAGTCAGACCATCACTCACCTCAGCACAGGTTGACACAAACAAAGTTTCCACTGAACAGCAAAGAATTTAGATCCAGAGCCGGAGCTGGTCTGTCAGCCCACACTTGGATGAGATCCCATCGTTTGGATAGAGGAGCAGGGAGAGGTTGTTGGTCACTCAGTGATCGTGACAGAAGGAGCTGATGTAGCTGCTGGACTGCCAGAGATGGAGCAGCCCTCCACTATGATCCACTCATCTTTTAGAGGAGGAGGACCATCCACAAACAGTCCTCGCTCGTGTTGAGGAGGCGTTTCCTTTTCCTGAGTGATAAGTGAAACTACCACTGTCATCTGACTCCAAAATAAAGAAATACAGGTAAACGCACTATGGAGTCCTCACTTTGACAGAAATCACCCTTTACTGGAGTTATTCTGCCACACTGCTGACCAGAGGGAGGTGATCTCTCCTCTGCTGGCCACAAACGCACTACAGTGAGGTCTGTTCTCTGTTAAGCCAGGAGGGTGGAACAGGAAATAGCTAGCCGGCTGCCATGGGCACAGGGCCGTGGTGCTTCGGGGGTCGTGAATTAATTGAGCTCTTTGTATTTTAATCTCAGTGCTGAGGGAGGAAAAAAAGAGCTAACATAGCATATTAAGCAAACAGTGGAACAGCAGCCAGACCAGAGGCAGCAGGTGCTGTTCTTTGGAGTTCTTCCACCTGATGCCAGTTTACACATTTCATCATTTAAATCTCCACTGGATATTTAGATTCTTCTGTAGCATGTAAAAGTTGTCTTGCCTGTTTATGTTTGTGTTTATGATTCTAGTGTTCATGCTGCCCTCTTAACAAGCTCTCTCGTCATTTTCAATGCATTTCAGATTAATCCAGCTCCCAAACATTTATTATCATTATATAAAAAAACAATGTCTGTGACATTTCAGATTTCATTTAATAATTGAAAAAAAAGCCCCAAAAGGTAAAATGATCCAGTATCTGAGAAAAGTCCTAATACAGAAGTATTATCAGCTTTATGTAAAAATCCATTATGATAAATAACAGGAGGTTATCAGGAATGCATCAATGTGTAAATAGCACTTTACTGTTGTAGCTGCTGAGTTAGTGTTAGTGGTTCTCAACATAGGGTTTGGACCCCTCCAAACGTTCTGATACAGACTTGTTCAGGCCAAAAAGACAGACAGTGGTTTTATCTTTAACAACGGGTTGTATTCTACCAGTTTATACATTTTTTATGTGAAGTCTGAATTTGTAAAGTAACTAGTGAGTTAGCTGATAAAATGACTGAATGTATTTTTATTGGTTTACTTGTGCTTAAGTACAAAATCTGAGTCCTTCTTTGACCACTGCTGTGACAGTAAACCAGGCCGTGTTACGTATGGTAAAAGAATTGTTTATGCGGTTGAGTGTCTGTAAAGTGCTATTCTGAGTTTAGTGAGTGTTGATGTGGCGCTCTGTCGTGTTTTTAGCAAAGCAGTAAGCGGTCATTATGTGGGCTGCTGTCATTCAGACGCTCTCAAGGTTAGTTTTAAAGCAGTCACGAGAAAAATATGTCCCTAAAAACACAGTGAGGCCACAGCCCAAACAATGACCCAACCACCAGAGGACATTCCTGTGTGCATATTGCTCTTAATTTACTGCAGCACTTCACTCACTTTAAATGATATGGCTGCTGAATGTACTCTCATCTGTCTACAGTGTAGGGTTTGTCTGCGCCGGCTGTGTTATGTCAGGCCTGTCCTCTTCCTGACACTGTGCAGGAATAACATACCCCACTGCAAATTCCTCAAATTCCCAATCGTATTTGTGTATGTGGAGAACACTGGGACAGCAGTTTCCAAGTGAAAC
>CP136873.1:1195364-1355364 GCA_033000465.1 Sciaenops ocellatus | reverse complement strand
GGCACTGGGCCTGATGTCGACAGGGCAAAACGTCCGTTGGGATTCTGGACTTGATTTTTGAGGAAAAGTGACACCTAAGAGGAGGAGATTAAAAAAAAAATCTCTAACTGGACAAAAAAGCTGTATTTTCATATCACTTGTATGGAGGGATGAGTAAAGAGCACAGGACTCACGCGAACATGCATGTCTTGAAAAAATATGAGCAGTGTTTGTCTGAGAAGCTGAAATTCACCTTCTGATAAACACGAGTACACCTGCAACAAAACCAGAAACAGGTCACACAGGATGTACAGACAATAAAAAGTGACAGCTGGAATCTTCAGTATGGACTAGCAACCTGTACCGTGTACAGTAGACTACTATAATCTGCACAGACCACACAGGATGTGTCACAGCCGTGTTTGAATTTGAGCATTTCAACAGGAAGCATTCAGTAAAGGAATATAATATGATAATATCAACAGCTCTCAGTATACCTCAATGATCTTCCTATGTGTTTCGTCCACTTGGTTCACGACCACAGGAGTGTCTTTTACAAATTCCTTGATAGTGTCTATGTGATTGTAAGAGATGAGCAGCAAATCTTTTGGCCGTGGACAAAGGAAGACTTGATATTTGAATGCCATGATCATCAATTCATAAAGCTACAGGAGGAAAAAAGAAAGAAGATATGAAGATATGAAATGCAATCAAACAAAACAACTTTTGTGCTTCCTAACTGACAATTTTCCCTTTATCTGACACAAATTATTATTAAAGACTAGCAGCTCGTATAAAAGCTGTAGATTCAAGATTTGGACTTAGCACTCTAATCTTTTATAACCTCAGGATTTGAGCTGAAAATATCCTGGAAACATAAAACAAAAATGAAACAGGGTCAGGCAGTCCTGCCAAAATACTTCTAAACATCAGCATACCCTGTCCATGCTGGCCGGGTTGAGCCTCATGATGGAGGCGTGCGCTAACCGAGTTAGCACTGTTTTCATTGTCCTGTGAGAATACAGCTGCTGAGGCTTGAGAAGTTCATCCATGAAGGGTTTACTAAACATCGTCCCAATGATGTCATTCATAACTATGAATGAGGCAAAAGACAAAAAGAGAAATGTGGTTAATTGTGCTCAGAATTTGCTTTTTAAAATTGTTGGTCCACTGTACAGAGAATGACTACCACAGGAGAGCCCGGTCTGATGTTATGCAGCTCTAATGAGTTGTTTCTATAGTTCTACTCATTTGGCTATACAAAGAGAAATACAGAAACAGTGAACAGCACTCAATCATCAACACAGTATCTACAAACAAAATGTATTCTTTCACATTTATTTTGAATTTTCAGTCCAGTATTATGGATTAGTGTCTGTGTGTCAGGTATTAAATGAAATCACATAATCAGTAATAATTGGTTTAATCCCACCAAATCACAGTCAGAAGCTGAGGCGACAGTTATGACTTCTCTGCTAAGCTTCTGTATTTAGCTAAAACACAGCAAAATGACTTTTCCTCCAGTATTACAGTTACAGTCTAAAGAGATTTAGTCTAAGTTAGTTGTGGCTCTCCAGCTAGCTAACACTTGATATAGTTCTCCTGCTTTAGTCAGCTGACAATGTTAGAAAATGTTTTCTCAAAAATCTTAATTGATGTGGCTTCATATTTTTTACATTGTACAACAGATGCCAAAAAGGTGTTTGCGTTTTGGCCACAGGACATCTATATCTAGAGACTAGACTACTGTATCTCACAATGGCAATTAGCATTACACCTGAACAGTAGACACTACAGGGGCAGAAGGAGCTGACTAAACACTTTGCTGAAGTATGCATGGATACCTCTTTTTCTGTCATTTTCTGACCACACTCCTGCATCCAAGTTAGATTTACCAAGAAAGAAAAGAAAGAAAAGAGCCGTGTCATTTGGGGATCAGACGTACATGGACAGGTACAGCTTGAGGTGATGACTCAGCTAAACAGGCTAAAACACACACACACCAACCAAACTTGGCAGTTCTCTAGCAATCTCTACCTTTCTCTGAATTGTCCTCAGATGTGTTGTGAGCTTGCAGGCGTTGGTCCAGTATGTAAAGCATCTCTCCACCAAGATTAATGAAAACCAGGGGGAGAGTTCTCACAGACATCTCACAAAGACAAAGAAGGAATGAACTCCGAGGCAAAAGCTGATGCAGAAGTAGGTACTAGAAGCACTTGAGGCCCCACTGCTAACAAATTGTCCATGTTAAGTCTTATCTGATTATGCTTCTGTAGATAACCTGTCGCACTAAGATGTAACAGGTGGCCAGGAAGAGGATCAGTAGAGGCCAAACACAAGCTTATTGGCCCAGATAAGAATGACGTGACAGCACAGTACAACCAATCACAAAAGGTAACCAGCTATACTGTAAATTCAATATGCAAACACAAAAGAAACATTGTCAACATAATGACATTTGACCAAACTGGTAGTAGGTACCCTGAACTTAGAGTATGTGGACACTGTCAGATTATACCTAGAAATGACAAAACCATTCAGTAGGTAATCCGCTGCTATAACATCCTCCACTCTCCTGAGATATTTGAACTGGCTGGAGAGATTTGTTAGTGAGGCTGGGTTCCAGCCCATTGTTGTTCATCTCAAAAGTGCTGGGTGGGGTCCAGGTCAGGGTTCTGTGCAGGCTAGGTGAGTTCTTCCACATTTGCCAGGATTTGTGCAGCTGCCATAAAGTTCTATAATACCAGTGTATGCTGTAGCATTCAAGGTGTAGTTTTAAGATGTATGCTTATTCACTTTTAGACGAGAAGATTGATAGCATTACAACCAGCAGTTGGGTAGCTTTGCATAGTCTGGACTCTTTGATTGGCTGGCAGCCTTGCAGTGGTGACAAGACACGATCATAAAATAGTCTTGCACGTAACCTCGCTTAAACCAAAATGTGTTGCTTTTACACTTGGACAGATGAAACAAAATGAGATATGATGGGTTAATTATTGAACTTTAGAGGTGCTAGCAGACAGATTTTTTTCTAGTATTTATACTTAGCTATGCTAACTTGCTTGACATGAGACATGAGAGTGGTGACAAAAATTATAAGCCATAATTCCGTTAAAGTGAATAAGCTAATTTCCCAAAATGACATAACATTACTGCAAGAAATGGAACCAGGCGGCGCAGACCATAAAAAACAACCCAAAACTAAGGTAGACAAAAGTATGTGGATGAGTGTGTCCGCTTTTGGTTATAGAGTATAACCACCTACATGGATATTCATATTTATATTTGTTGCAATATAAGTGACTGTTCTGGTCATGGATGGAAATCGACATGCAGTGTATAAAGAATACCTGTGGCTGAACTGACTCGTGTATCTCCACGACTGTCCCTGAAGCCACATTTTACTAACTGCTGCAATAAAACCTGTTCACTTTAACAATGGCCACACTTCTGTCTCTTTATTTCTCTCTTTCTACCTCCCATTCCAAATTAAAGATTAGAGAGTAGAAGCATGCAAATTCAAGTTATCTTTATGCTCACTGTTACAACAGCTTCCACCAAGGGAGACAGTTGTGTGTTTGTCACAGTCATGTCGAGAGGGGAATGCTTCGTGAAATGTTTTACAAATTGACTGTTGAGACAAAAATGTACACATCTGGACCATAGATTAACCAACAAACTAATTATGGAGATCCACTGTTACCTCTGGCTTCTCTCAATGTAAGTCTAATCTCATACTCTTAATTATATTGTCTTGTAATTTTTTTCTCTCCTTATTCTGAATGCTTGCTTTAACACATCATTTTGACTAACATCACTAACATATGCAGCAAATCCTTCTTCCATATTTAGATAATTAACTGTTTTTATTTGCATGTTGTTAAATAACTATTAACTAATTATTCATTTTCAAAGATATATTCAAATTAGAAAGTATTCTGTCTCCCTCCACCAGAATAACCTCCTGTTCGGGTTCAGGGACAGGTTTCAATAACAAACCGGACCTAGATGAATCATTTCATAACACAAACTGGATGCAGTCTATACCTGATGAGACTTCAGTGTCTGCTATCTCCATTCCTGGAACACACCAAAGCTTAACATTACATGGAGGACCACTCATTAAATGTCAGGTTTGGGACTTGTCTCAGCAACTTCATGTGGGAATACGGTATTTTGATGTGCATGCTGGGACTTTGTCCCCTTTCAAAAAACAGATTTTTATCTGGAATAGTTTATGGAAGTTTTGGAAAAAAAAGAAATTTGATGAAGTCCTGAAGAGCATTTTCGAGTTCTTAGAAAAGTATAGCAGTGAGACTGTGCTTTTAAAAGTAACTCTACACGGGCTTCAGAAGGAAGAAGTTGCAGATCTACTGAAGGACCAGATTAAAAATGTAGAAAATAAAATATGGAGTAAGCTGTCAGTACCAAAACTGCAAGAGGTAAGGGGCAAGATTGTTTTTCTCCAGAGTAACACCCTCCATATTGGGACAGAAAACCACAAATCGCTCTTCTTTGAATACAACAAACTAGAAAATGTTGAAGAAAAGATCCAGCAAATCAAAGTGCACCGCTGTGACCATCACTTCGTGATGACAGGCTACAGGGCAGCGCCACATGAACGTCCCGATACCTTAGCGAAAAACATCAACGAGCAGATCTACAAGTTTGTGCAACAGCACAAGGAAAGAGCCTCAGATGAAGGCTGCCTGGGAGTCCTGAGCATGGACTTCCCCAGTGCAGAGCTCATCCGCAACATCATTCAACTCAAACCCTGCAAATGTGGACACGGTGAGGGACCAGGACCAGGACCAGGATCAGGACCAGGACCAGAACCAGTGAGTGACGGCGAGAAACGTCAAACCACGACTGAACCCGATACTACACCTGAACCAGAACCAACATCTGGACAGGATTCAGAACCAACACCTGAACCAACATCTGAACCAGAACCACCGACATTTGGACAAGATTCAGAACCAACACCTGAAGCAGAACCAACATCTGGACAGGATTCAGAACCAACACCTGAACCAGAACCACCGACATCTGAACCAACACCTGAACCAGAACCAACATCTGGACAGGATTCAGAACCAACACCTGAACCAACATCTGAACCAGAACCACTGACATCTGGACAGGATTCAGAACCAACACCTGAACCAGAACCAACATCTAGACAAGATTCAGAACCAACACCTGAACCAGAACCAACATCTGGACAGGATTCAGAACCAACACCTGAACCAACATCTGAACCAGAACCACCAACATCTGGACAGGATTCAGAACCAACACCTGAACCAGAACCAACATCTGGACAGGATTCAGAACCAAAACCTGAACCAACACCTGAGCCAGAACCAACATCTGGACAGGATTCAGAACCAACACCTGAACCAACATCTGAACCAGAACCACCGACATCTGGACAAGATTCAGAACCAGCACCTGAACCAGAACCAACATCTGGACAGGATTCAGAACCAACACCTGAACCAGAACCAACATCTGGACAAAATTCAGAACCAACACCTGAACCAACCTCTGAACCAGAACCAACATCTGGACAGGATTCAGAACCAACACCTGAACCAGAACCAACATCTGGAAAAGATTCAGAACCAACACCAGAACCAACACCTGAACCAGAACCAACATCTGGACAGGATTCAGAACCAATACCTAAACCAGAACCACCGACATCTGGACAAGATTCAGAACCAACACCTGAACCAGAACCAACATCTGGACAGGATTCAGAATCAACACCTGAACCAGAACCGACATCTGGACAGGATTCAGGACCAACACCTGAACCAACATCTGAACCAGAACCACCAACATCTGGACAAGATTCAGAACCAGCACCTGAACCAGAACCAACATCTGGACAGGATTCAGAACCAACACCTGAACCAGAACCAACATCTGGAGAAAATTCAGAACCATCACCTGAACCAACATCTGAACCAGAACCACCGACATCTGGACAAGATTCAGAACCAACACCTGAACCAGAACCACCGACATCTGGACAGGATTCAGAACCAACACCTGAACCAGAACCAGCACCTGGACAGGATTCAGAACCAACACCTGAACCAACATCTGAACCAGAACCACTGACATCTGGACAGGATTCAGAACCAACACCTGAACCTGAACCAACATCTGAACCAGAACCACCGACATCTGGACAGGATTCAGAACCAACACCTGAGCCAAAACCAACATCTGGACAGGATTCAGAACCAACACCTGAACCAGAACCACCGACATCTGGACAAGATTCAGAATCAACACTTGAACCAACATCTGGACAGGATTCAGAACCAACACCTGAACCAGAACCAACATCTGGACAGGATTCAGAACCAACATCTGAACCAGAACCACCGACATCTGGACAGGATTCAGAAACAGCACCTGAACCAGAACCAACATCTGGACAGGATTCAGAACCAACACCTGAACCAACATCTGAACCAGAACCACTGACATCTGGACAGGATTCAGAACCAACACCTGAACCAGAACCACCGACATCTGAACAAGATACAGAGCCAACACCTGAACCAGAACCAACATCTGGACAGGATTCAGAAACAACACCTGAACCAGAACCACTGACTTCTGGACAAGATTCAGAACCAACACCTGAACCAGAACCAACATCTGGACAGGATTCAGAACCAACACCTGAACCAGAACCAGCACCTGGACAGGATTCAGAAACAGCACCTGAACCAGAACCAACACCTGGACAGGATTCAGAACCAACACCTGGACCAACATCTGAACCAGAACCACCGACATCTGGACAGGATTCAGAAACAGCACCTGAACCAGAACCAACACCTGGACAGGATTCAGAACCAACACCTGAACCAGAACCAACATCTGGACAGGATTCAGAACCAACACCTGAACCAGAACCAACATCTGGACAGGATTCAGAACCAACACCTGAACCAACATCTGAACCAGAACCACTGACATCTGGACAGGATTCAGAACCAACACCTGAACCAGAGCCAACATCTGGACAGGATTCAGAACCAACACCTGAACCAGAACCACCGACATCTGAACAAGATTCAGAGCCAACACCTGAACCAGAACCAACATCTGGACAGGATTCAGAACCAACACCTGAACCAGAACCACTGACTTCTGGACAAGATTCAGAACCAACACCTGAACCAGAACCAACATCTGGACAGGATTCAGAACCAACACCTGAACCAGAACCACCGACATCTGGAGAAGATTCAGAACCAACACCTGAACCAGAACCAACATCTGGACAGGATTCAGAACCAACATCTGAACCAGAACCACTGACATCTGGACAGGATTCAGAACCAACACCTGAACCAGAACCAACATCTGGACAGGATTCAGAACCAACACCTGAACCAACATCTGAACCAGAACCACCGACATCTGGACAGGATTCAGAACCAACACCTGAGCCAAAACCAACATCTGGACAGGATTCAGAACCAACACCTGAACCAGAACCACCGACATCTGGACAAGATTCAGAATCAACACTTGAACCAACATCTGGACAGGATTCAGAACCAACACCTGAACCAGAACCAACATCTGGACAGGATTCAGAACCAACATCTGAACCAGAACCACCGACATCTGGACAGGATTCAGAAACAGCACCTGAACCAGAACCAACATCTGGACAGGATTCAGAACCAACACCTGAACCAACATCTGAACCAGAACCACTGACATCTGGACAGGATTCAGAACCAACACCTGAACCAGAACCACCGACATCTGAACAAGATACAGAGCCAACACCTGAACCAGAACCAACATCTGGACAGGATTCAGAAACAACACCTGAACCAGAACCACTGACTTCTGGACAAGATTCAGAACCAACACCTGAACCAGAACCAACATCTGGACAGGATTCAGAACCAACACCTGAACCGGAACCAACATCTGGACAGGATTCAGAACCAACACCTGAACCAGAACCAACATCTGGACAGGATTCAGAACCAACACCTGAACCAACATCTGAACCAGAACCACTGACATCTGGACAGGATTCAGAACCAACACCTGAACCAGAGCCAACATCTGGACAGGATTCAGAACCAACACCTGAACCAGAACCACCGACATCTGAACAAGATTCAGAGCCAACACCTGAACCAGAACCAACATCTGGACAGGATTCAGAACCAACACCTGAACCAGAACCACTGACTTCTGGACAAGATTCAGAACCAACACCTGAACCAGAACCAACATCTGGACAGGATTCAGAACCAACACCTGAACCAGAACCACCGACATCTGGAGAAGATTCAGAACCAACACCTGAACCAGAACCAACATCTGGACAGGATTCAGAACCAACACCTGAACCAACATCTGAACCAGAACCACTGACATCTGGACAGGATTCAGAACCAACACCTGAACCAGAACCAACATCTGGACAGGATTCAGAACCAACACCTGAACCAACATCTGAACCAGAACCACCAATATCTGGACAAGATTCAGAACCAACACCTGAACCAGAACCAACTTCTGGAAAGGATTCAGAACCAACACCTGAACCAACATCTGAACCAGAACCACCGACATCTGGACAGGATTCAGAACCAACACCTGAACCAGAGCCAACATCTGGACAGGATTCAGAACCAACACCTGAACCAGAACCACCAACATCTGAACAAGATTCAGAGCCAACACCTGAACCAGAACCAACATCTGGACAGGATTCAGAACCAACACCTGAACCAGAACCACTGACTTCTGGACAAGATTCAGAACCAACACCTGAACCAGAACCAACATCTGGACAGGATTCAGAACCAACACCTGAACCAGAACCACCGACATCTGGAGAAGATTCAGAACCAACACCTGAACCAGAACCAACATCTGGACAGGATTCAGAACCAACATCTGAACCAGAACCACCGACATCTGGACAGGATTCAGAAACAGCACCTGAACCAGAACCAACACCTGGACAGGATTCAGAACCAACACCTGAACCAGAGCCAACATCTGGACAGGATTCAGAACCAACATCGGAACCAGAACCACCGACATCTGGACAGGATTCAGAAACAGCACCTGAACCAGAACCAACATCTGGACAGGATTCAGAACCAACACCTGAACCAACATCTGAACCAGAACCACTGACATCTGGACAGGATTCAGAACCAACACCTGAACCAGAGCCAACATCTGGACAGGATTCAGAACCAACACCTGAACCAGAACCACCGACATCTGGAGAAGATTCAGAACCAACACCTGAACCAGAACCAACTTCTGGACAGGATTCAGAACCAACACCTAAACCAACATCTGAACCAGAACCATCGACATCTGGACAGGATTCAGAACCAACACCTAAACCAACATCTGAGCCAGAACCACCAACATCTGGACACAATTTAAAACCAACACCTGAACCGATCCCTGAACCACCAGAACCTGGACCAGAATCACCAACATCTGGGCAGGTTTCAGAGCCACCACCTCAGGCTGAAACCACACTTGCAACCGGACCTCAAGCAGAACCACCAGCAGAACACAGGCCTCAGTTGATAAACCCAGGAGACACCATGCCTCCTGTAGTCATTGATTTCCACCCTGCGGTCCTCCCTAACATCCCCTCTAAGATAGTGCACAAGCCAGAACCCCAGTGGAGAAGGCGCCATTGTTATCGAGGGTAACTCGAGTAAGAAACGTGTCACTAAAGTGAAAACTGTCTTCTAAAATTATTGAACAGAAACCTGCAGAATTGTGTTTTATTCTGAAATCATAAATAAATTATAAGACAGAACGGAGCCTTTTCTGTCATCTATCATGTCGACTAACTTCCTCTATTATTCACATGCACTGCTAAAATTGTGCACATCAGGAATGTGTTCAGAGAGAAATATATCAAAATCTTCAGGTTGTAACTACAAACATTCATCTGTTCTACTCACAAATAAACCTATTATTATAATATAGCTGAAGTCCATGCCCAATAATAATAATAATAATGATAATGTCATCATCTTTTTGTTGCATCACAGAGAAAATTCCTGTGCAGCGTCACCGACCTGTTCAGTTAGTTTCAGTGTGGCTTATAGACCTTTTTTTCCAAAATTAATAAAATAAACCAATGATGATATATGAAACCTTGTCAACTTGAATATACAACTGACTTTGTGATGAGTTCATTTTGGACTTTGGAGCTAAAAGTTGTCTATGAACAGTTCAGGAGCAAAACAGAGTTGCTGACTTGTTTTATTTCAAATGTTTTAAAGTTGGAGCCTAATTCTGAGAATTGTAATTGAAATTAAAATTTTGAATGTACAGGAATATAAATATCTATAAAATATAGAAACTCGGAATTACAACTTAAATATCAGACTTGCTCTCTTTTTTCCTCTGAATACTGATCACTCTCAGGATTTCAAAATCTGGACTTCAAATACTTTATCGCCTTCCATACTGCATAGATGCAGTGTGGTTGCAAGTGTGTGTGTGTGTAAAAGCCTGAGGCCTGTCATTTTACAAAAAAGTGGCCTTGTTCCATTTTGTTGAAAGCTGTAAATGAACTGAGGTGTGTGAACTTGGAAAAAAAAAAAGCACATATATCTGGAAGCAATGCCTATAGCAGGGATTCTCTTGAAGGCTCTCTTGAAAATTCTGAGGGGGCCACCAAACATTCACAACATCAGATGTGTTTCTGCCACACAAAATTATGATTTTTTTCTGACTTTGGAGGGTAAAAAATGCCTTTGTGTTTGAAATGCTCACAAACTATATCTGTACTAATGCTATAACCTGTGATGAGGGCTCATTGCCTCATTTGAAGGGGTTACAGGTGTTGCTGCTCTAGAACTGACTCAACAACAGAAACTGTTTGTGGGCTCCAGCTCCATCATGTGGCAATACATTTGTGGTAATTGAATCAACTTAAATTAGTTTGTTCTCTATGCTCCACTAAATCACTAACCTGAACTCAAAGTGTCAGTTCTAAATTAAACTGACACAGATCAAACCAATGAAATATAACGTGTTCATTGGTGAGCTTTAGAGGCGCTCATATGGATGTTGACTTTTGGACAGAGCTCGGCTATCTGTTTCTACCTGTTTACAGTCTTTGTGCTAAGCTAAGCTAACTGGCTGCTGGTATCAATGTTCTATCTAACTCTGTTTGACAGTCTTTTGAAATAATCTCGGTGTATATTGTACTTACATGGTACATTTTACACAATTTGTGCCTGATCCAGACTCCACCAAAGGATAACTAACACACAGTGTGAAGAAATGTGCTTCAAATAATAGACCGCTGAGTCGAACAGAACATGCATTTTCTCTGTGATATGCTGATTTCATGGAATGTAAATGTAAATAAAATGATAGCAGGCTACATTTACTCATGAACTGTACTGAAGAACTCTTGACATTATTCTACTGACGAGTATTTTCATTGTGCTACTTCATTTCAGGCACAGTTTATACTGTACTGCACTACCTTCACTTGATAATCTGAGCAGTTACCTTTAACGTTCACATTTAGAATATAAGTGACAAAGAAATTATGTGTATGATCAGATTCAGATCAAACTTTATTGATCCACGCTGCTCTCAGACTTCCTCTGCTGTTCCTCATGGACTCGTGGGGAGTTGTTTGCCGTGGATTGGATGAGTCAAAGGTATTCTCACAGCTTTTCTGGAGTCTCAGCATGTGACTCGCCCAGTCCTCCACGTTGGTTGCCGCCCGGTTGTTTGATGATGTCAACAGTAGGAAAAACCCAAACTTCCTTGTACCGGCTCATAGCAGAGACCGAGGCTGTCCGTGTGCGCACTCAGTAGCTGTGACGGACTCTAACGTTAACGTGAGCGAAAAGACACGTTTAACGCCTGCACGGAGGTCTGTGAGGTGAGTTTGTTTGTCTTGTCGAGTCTAAGTTTAGTCTGAAGCAGCAGGAGCGACATTCTGGACTGTTCTGTTGAAGAAGCTCCAGTTTGATAAAGATCCAACAAACTTAGACAGAGTGCGTTCGCACGGTTTACTTCTGCCTTTTGTCAGAGGAGAGAAGCCAAAGTTTACAGAGGCGAACATGAAGGGGTCAGGATGAGTCGAATAATCGATTATCTCCAGCTGATTTAGTCATTTATGAATCCGTCCAGTCGTTAAACATGTAAAAAATGTGTCATGTGAACAAGTTCTGCTTTTCTTTATGATATATCATTGTATCTGTGTCTGTGATGGTATTTTAAAATCATTTTCTGCCAGTTTATAAACTCATGAATCAATCTACAGAGTCATTAAGAATGACTGAAATTATATATCGTATATATATAGTGGTTACATATAATAATAATAATAATAATAATAATAATAATAATAATAATAATAATAACAATAACAATCTGCTTTAGGACCAAATAAAAAGTATATAAAATAGAAAGATTAAGAAAAATGAAATGTTCATTAGAAAATATTAAAGTAACAAAGTAGATCTGAGAGAGTCTACAAAAGAAACCAACCAATAATCATTTTCATTATTGATTCATTTATTATTTATTATTTACTGTCAAATGTCAGAAAAATGTGAGAAATACATTCTTATTAATATTAATAATACTATATAATAATTTAGTAATTTATTAATAATTTATATAATAATAATATTATTTGGCATCATCTGAAAGTTTGAGTTCAAATTCTAACAAACATTCAGTTTACTATGATGGACGAGAAGAAAAGAAAAGCTGAGAGAGAGAATGCTGATGAATGTTCCAGAGCGGTCATAGCAGCTCTTCTAATGTTGTGTTAATGTTTCCAAACAGGTGGAACATGATTGGGAGGCAGTGAGAAAGAAGAGATGAATGCTGAAGTCACACTCTTCCCATCTGTTCACCCGTGGAGTCAGACCCCCAGCACAGCCTGTCTGAACCTCACACACTCTGACACTTCTGCATGGATCCTCCCTTCACTTCTCCCAGCTCCAAAGTCCTGCTGTACCTCCTGTGAGAGCATGTATCCCAGTGAACCCAACCCATCCCCGGACCCCCAGAACCTGGAAGCCCAGTTGGACTTCTTCCACAAGCTGGGGTACTCCACGGCTCAGGTTCAGGCTGTCCAGCGGAAGTTCGGTCCCAACATGGACACAGATAAAGTTCTAGGGGAGCTGGTTAGGATCAGGGCCAGTCGGGAGGCCAGTCAGGAGGAGGCCAAGCAGGAGCCGGTGACCACAATGTCGGTGCTGGTGCCCAGAGGAGACGTCCAGGCTGCAGGCCCCATGCTGCTGCTGCCTTTTACTGAATCATCCCCTCAGAGCAAAGAGGAGAGCAGCGAGTACGAAGACGCTCTCAGACCTGTTGTTATAGATGGGAGCAATGTGGCCATGAGGTGAGAAAGTACAGCTGAAATGATTGATCAGTCCACCAACATCAAATCAGCCATTAATCCATTGAAGTAATATTTTTGAAATGTCACTGTATCATTTAGAGCTGCAGTAAACAGTCGATTGATCGATCAGTCGATCAGCAGATTAATTGTTAATGAAAATAATCTTTAGTTGCAGCACTAAAACCTGTCTGCTGCTGTCACGTCTTCCCCACCTGTGTGTAAAGCTCTCTAGTCTTTTTGTTTAGTTAAGAAAAGCTCTTAAATATTTGTTTTCATTTATTTGCATCTTACACTTACAGTTATTACCATAATCTGTCCCACAGCAGCTACATGAACCATTATTATCTTAGAATAGAAGAGAGAAGAGATAGAAGAGCTAAGTCTCTTAAAAAAAGTACCATCAAACCCAACATGATGAAGTAATAACGATACATATTTATTGGTGATTAGGAGAGCTTCCAGCGTAACACACTCAGATCGATCTGATAAATTGTATCTTTTAAATTATGCATGAAGACCATGTTTACTATATTTATCCTTTAGCGTGTTAGCATGCTAACATGGTCATAAAACAAAGTAAGTGGTGATGACTAACGTGATTCCAGTCAGCCTGAGGGGAACATAAATGTCCATTTTCATAAAAGTACAAATGTCAACCTCACGTTGCCTCAGCTTTTAAACAGATCTTAAACGTCCGCTTCAGGAATTTCTATACATACTCTCTGCTTTCTGTGTATTTGCACTGAGCATGTCCTGAGGGATCGTTCACACCAGTTTTGCATATTCAGCTTATCCTTCATGTGACTGACAGATGGGAGCATGTGCACTATACATACCTAGACACGCACACACAGTTTGACAAACAGAGAGAAAAGGTGAGAAAATGAGATGACAAAAAGTACAGTGTGCAAACTGTGTGTGTGTGTGTGTGTGTGTGTGTGTGCAGAGTAGACACACCCCTCTATCCCCTTACCTTTCCCAGCCGGGCACGCCTGTTCAGACACGTTCAACACAGGTAACTTGAGTATGCAAATCAGAGCACATACGTATATGAATGCCGTCTTATTTCCTTGTAGGCCGGTCCTTCTTATAGAGAAAGACCTCATTTTGATAGAAACAGGCCGGACAACATTTTACACCCTGGCTGTATCTAACATTCAGCTCTCTTTGCTCTGTCGTTTGTTTTGGCTTTTTAGACATGTCCGAAAAGCCCCAGAGGGCTCCGAACGCTGACATCTGCCATATTTTCACATGATAATGAAACTGCTGTGAAGCTGAACTGACAGCCTAGTTTAAACCACAAATACCGTATCATATCAATAAGTATATTGTGGGTTACTGCATGTTTCCAATGTCAATAAAAAAAGATCAATAATAAGATAGAAAACTTTTTCATGTTTCACAAATTATTATTTGTTTCACTAATTCTGCTTTTTATTGTGAAATACTGGACAGGCCAAAAAATTCCTCTGTGATGGGGAACATCCTGCTCATGAACATATGAAACTTGGGGTGGGCCCGGGCCGGGAATACGTGCTCATTTTGGGAAATACGCTTATTCACTTTCTTCAGAGAGTCTCCATGACTTTCCATGAAGTCACTGCTCCCAGCCAAGAAGTTTTTGCCCCCTAACTTTCATTTTTGAACAGATTTAACAAAATGTGAATTGGTGAGCTTTAAAGGAAATGTTAGCTCAGAACCAGGTGACCTGTTTCCTGTCTTGTTAATGTGTGAGTGTTTCTTACCCACTTTCCCTGGTTCTGTTCATTCATTCAGTCATGGGAACAAGGAAGTTTTCTCTTGTCTGGGAATCCAGTTGGCTGTGAACTTCTTCCTGGACAGAGGCCACACTGAAATCACCGTGTTTGTTCCCTCATGGAGGAAGGAGCAGCCCAGGCCAGATGTCCCTATCACAGGTAAGAAGAAGGGAATTTTTTGTTTTCAACATTTTCTATTTCCTTCTTTGCCTGGATCACACACACTGCTCTTATTGTTAACTGAAACCAGGGTGTGGTGGAATTGCTGTGAGGTCTTACTGTGATTAGAGAGCAGGTTGTGCCTTTTTATATTGTTAGAAATTAGGACTAAAATCATTAGTTGATTGGTTGACAGAGATAAAGCTGAACAGCCTTCTGCATTTCTTTTTTATGACAAATTATCTTTGTGTCTGCTCAGATTTCAATAAATCAACTTTTGTTCTGGGACGTTTTAAATATCATTTTACACAAATGAAATGCAGAAGTGTCACTCACTTTAATGACCTGATATTTTAATAGATAGACTAATAGATTTAAAATGTTTCTTGGTTTACATATTGAAAGCCAGATTAGAGATTAGAAAGAGCCAGACATGATTTGCTGAACTGCTGATTCTCAAAGTGAGCTGTATTTCTCAAAATGGGGAATACCCTATGTTGGTTTTTCTTTCCAAATGACTGTAAAGGAGCTTTATCTGTAATCTGTGTAGCTATATCTCAAAAGATATAAATGCAGGGATTTTCCAGTTCTTTGTGATGCCAGAAGATAACCATGTCGATGTCTGTAACAACCTTTTGTTGGCCTACATTTGGAAGCAGCTAATGACACCGTGCTGCTTGTTTGCTTTATGCAGATGAACAGATTGCTCACACTGATAAATAGTTTTGTTACACAATGTACTTTTGGGCTTCTTAGTTTATATTTAACCAGGTCAATCTGTGTGACCCAAGTCAAAATGCAACAGTTAAGACTGTGTATGTGACTGTGAAGTGATTGTATGTTGATGTAATCCATGTTTTATGATAACATCATGACAATATAAAAAGACCTTCATAGACAGTTTAAGCCCAGTGTTTGGCTGTCCAGTCCACAACAGACACACAAAGTTAGCTGGAGACAATAATGAAGCATTTTTTTTTACAAACACTTCCCAGAAACAAAGCACTTAGGGCTTCCTTAGATGATATGTCAATGTTGTGTTCATATCCTGTTTCTGTTGCCCCCAAGTGGGCAAAAAAAAAAAATCAGTAGCTGCAGGTTTAACAACTGTCCAATGTGACTTTCTGTCTGATTTACAGATCAGCACATTCTGACAGACCTGGAGAGGAAGAAGATTCTGGTGTTCACACCATCACGTCGTTTTGCAGGAAAACGGGTGGTCTGTAATGACGACCGCTTCATCGTCAAGCTGGCCTACGAGTGTGACGGCATCATTGTGTCCAACGACATGTACCGGGACCTTCAGGGAGAGAAGCCAAAGTGGAAGCGCTTCATCGAGGAGAGGCTGCTCATGTACTCCTTTGTTAATAACAAGTGCGTTTTGTGAATTAGCCTCCTAAAACGTAGCTCAGGTGGATAATGAAATAGTATATTACCATGAAGCTGTAAAGTTCTATATTTAGACTAATGTTTAAATTTCATCCTGATGCAGGTTTATGCCTCCTGATGATCCTCTTGGTCGCCATGGACCGACCCTGGAAAACTTCCTGCGGAGATTTCCAAAGACTCAGAAAAAACAGCCATGCCCTTATGGTGAGAGAACTTCTAGAACACATTACTGATCATGCCTGGCATTGTTCTAAATGAGATGTGACACAAATGCTCTCTGTGATCGCCCGCGGTCAGATTTCATGCGGCCCGAAGCCTTCATATTTTTAAAATATATTATTTATGGCCTGCTAGCATTGTCAGATACTGTATGGCTGGAAGATTTGGCTTTCTTGGTTGACATAATGAAGCATCTGAATGTGCTAAATGCTAACCTCTAGGGACAACTGTTGGTATTATGTATCTGTGATGTGACACAAATATTACTTTCTGAATGATTTTGTGAAAGACAAGAGCAGGAGTGATATGTTTTAAAATTAAATGTTAACAGACTTTGCATTACTCATAACAAGTCATGTTTAAAATGAACATGAGGTTCAGATTTGTATCAACTTCATGCAAGTTTAACGTATTTAAAATGTTAGTATTGGCCCCCGGGCATCCTCACATTGTCAGATCTGGCCCTCCTTAAAAAAAGTGTGGACACCCCTGCTATAGACTTTTCATCTTGTTAAAACAGCAACATGGTTAGCAGAGTTGATGGGAATAAATGGGAATGAACTGGATAAATCATGCCAAACCATGCTTTAAAATGAAGAAAACTAAAGCTAAAACTTTGCATGAAAAATGTCAAGCTGCAGTTTTGATTTGATTATCTTCATTTTTATCATTTAATTACAGATTACAGACAATTGTGTAATTTCTGAACAATATATGATGGTAAAAAGCAAAAAATGAACATGTTAGCATTGGCACTGAAAGTTGAGCATTGGCATGTAGTTTAAAATATTGCTGTGCTGGCCTCAAAGAGCCATCAGAGTGGTTGTATGTGTTTATCCGTACAGCTAAAATCTTTGTTTTGTTCTTTCAGGAAAGAAATGTACGTATGGAATCAAGTGTAAATTTAACCACCCTGAGCGGGCCAAACAGTCCAATCGTTTGGTTGCAGATGAGCTTCGGGAGAGCGCTAAGCACCCTTCCACGGCTCAGAAACAATCTTCAGCTCGCTCTAGTCCTGTGCCCGGACAAAGCCTCTCGTTGGTGGAGGACATGGCAAAGAAACTGACACTGGGACATGACAGTGGCTCCTTAAAGAAAGAACATAAAAATGAACATGTAGCTCAGGTGAAGGCAAGTCACCGCTCCAGCAAGAAGGCCACATCTCGAAAGGAGAAGAGCAGCCAAAACTTGTCTTCTGACCATGGTACAGTACGGCGTAGTGGCTCTCAGGAGCAGCTGGACTCTGGTTTAGGCTCCATAGACAGTCAACCAATGGATTCTCCTTGGAGTGATCACCAGTATGGGGCGACATATGGAAGTTCTCAGCAGAGCCACAATGTAAGACAGCAGTACTGCCCTCTGAGAAATGTACCGTGCAGCTGCTGCTCACATGGCCCTTCCACTCAGGGGACCGCATCAGCTTTCCAGCACCACAACCAGCATTATAACCTCGGGCCTGCCAGCAGCCACAGCTCTGATATGATTCCCTACAGCTCTCCACATTACCCCAGTTATGGTGCATATCCAGTCAGCATGCCTGCATACAGTCAGCCGACAGATTTCCAGCACAGCAGAGTCCATAGTCACCCACAGCAGCAGTACTGGTCCGATCCATTCAGGGCTCATCCTCCACAGGTCCACAGCCTGCCAGGGGAGCGCTCACACTGGAAGCCTCCTCAGGGGACACAACAGAGTCCGAGCGGGGGGGAGGAAAGAGAGGTTGTCCGGAAGAAGCTCCTCGCTATCTTCAGTGCCCAGTTGGTGGACACGGCCATGGACATGTTTCCTCAGCTGATGGATCCACAGATGCTTGTTGCTGAGATCCTCATGCTGCAGAGTCAAAACAGGTCTCTGAGATGAGATCAAATCCAGAGGCAGTTTGAACCCACGTCTTTCAGTGGAAAGATTGAAAAGAAGCCAAAATAAACATGAGTTTGTGTATTCTTGTACTGTGGTATCCACCTTGCTATAAACTGTATTTGAATGTGTTGGAACATTGTTAAATTCCAAGGTTGCCTCAACGTTCTCAGTGATGAGAAGCACACTGAATATACAAATGAAATTAAAGGTTTTTGTGTCATATTGGCACTGTGCACCGTTTTCACAGTCAACTATTGGATCAGGTTGGCGGTGATTAACAAGTACCAACCCTGCAATAGAAGTGTCATGTTGAAATTATGTGTTGAGTTATTGTGATGCACACTTAAGGCAATACTTAATAGGCATAAGTAATAATTCATCTCAGAGAAAAAGAGATGTGAAACTGAAAACTGGCTTTATAATGCTTTATATTTCCAGTTTTGTTTATTTAATGTGTTTTTGCATTTGTTATTGTCATACTTTGTCCATATTGTGATGAGAACATGAGAAGTTGATGTTTTGAAACCGTTCAACTTGTTGGGATCAGACCCATGATGAAAACATGACTGTCTGTAGAGCTTTAACAGAGAGTTTAACAAAATGTTTGTCAGTGTTTAATTTATAGTTACATTTATGGTTTTTTATGGTGAGAGTAAACTGACAGACGCTCGACTGAGAGTGACAAACCTGGATGATGGATTATTTAATAGTTGAGAATGTTGTTAATGTTAATAAATAAAAATAAACATTTAATATGTAATTAGGTGTCATGGTGATTAATGACATACTCTAAATTGAGACCAGTTCTGCTTTTTGTCAATACAAACATTATGTGTGTGTTTTGTGGAAGCTATGCGAGAGTCACATTGCTGAACCACCATGTTTCTACAATAGCCCAGTACGGACAAATTACACACGGGCTCTGAATAGAACTATCGTGTTTTTCGCAGCACTGTAGTTACTCCTTCATTCTAGGAGAGGGTGAACCGAGGGGGTTGCAATCCACATCTAACCACTAGATGCCATGAAGTCCTGCATACAGATCCTTTAAATAAAAGTAGAAATACTACAATATTAGAGTACGACATTACCAGCAAAACTCCTTCACTGGAAATGTTACTCAAGTAAAATTACGTCCAAATATAGTCAGAATGCAGGACATCACGTGTGTGTTAGTACAGTGAGTATATGTATTTTATTCAGTTAAACATTCCACGACTGGCTATATGCAAATAAGGACTATAATGTACATGCACTAGAGTACAAACCTTAAAGCAGGTTAGTTGTCTTTGCATAGCACTGATGCATGAGTACATGAAACGTGCTGGAGTCAGCAGGTGGGGTGGTGGGGCAGGTAGTAAACATTATGAAATGTCAGAACACAGAGTTTATGAAAATCAAAGCAGCGTTCCTTCTTCTAGTTACATGAAGTTAAATGTGTTTTCAGGTAATGATCCATTTTGTTGGGACGAGATAACAGCGTGTGCGGAGGTGTGAGATTGTTTCATTATAAACCAGTTACTGACAGTTACTCAGGCTCTTTTAAATAGTTTTAATAAACCCACGGTTACCGCATACTGTGTTTGCAAGAGATTATAATGAGCATAGTGTTCAGTGATTGCTTCATATATGGTTAGACAGAGTCATGGGACACTTAGCAACAACAAAGACAACAAGCTTCTGGGGAAAACTATAACAGTGAGAATTATGACTCATTTCCCATTGATGTGCTCTTATTGTACTTTCCCTGCTTATGCAGAAACCTGATATTGATTAAATACATAATAACATACTCAAATACATGACACATACATACATGGCACACAAACATACTTGAGTGAAGATGTGGAACAGGGAAATTGTGAATTGGGAACTGTGAGATTGAATAAATCTTTGCTTATAGCTGAGTGTAAAATACGTAAAGCAATAAACAAGAAAGAAACATTTGTTATTAATGAGAATATAGCAGGAGAGGTCCATGTAAACATGCACTTTTATCATGTTAATCAAACAGTTATGAATGCATATAAACCTGTGAAAGATGATGTAGGTAATGTATGATGACGTCATGTTGTGAGGAGGAGTTTGGGCTGTTCAAGGTAGTTATCACTAAAAGAGCCTGTGGCGCTGGCAAAGCTTCTTTCTGATATGTAAATATTAACACTCATGTTCTCTGATACGCCTTTTTTTGTTTTGACAGGCAAGCCTACCACGGGAACAACATGATTATTTCAGTCAGGTCAGGTCAGGTAGAGCACGAAAGCAAACAGAACAGCCTATCAACCTAACCAGCACCCATCACTCAGAGATGAGGAAAAATGTTAGTGACTGCAGAGCTGTCTAGTTTAGGATAAAGAAACCTGCAAACTGACAAACTTAGCTGACACACCTTACAGGTGTTTTTCTTCTTCTGCAGGTAATCTGTCAAGACAAAAGTTCAGTGGTTGGTGGTGGGAGGGGAGAAGGCCTGACCCACAGCTGGTGCTTGTTTTCACTTGTGTGTTGTTCAGAGCAACAAAATCATCATCCATGCCTCATCAAGTAATTCAACATTAAGAGTAATATAGCCTAAGCTGCACCTTTATATGGCCCTTTGTTTAATATAATTACAAACCCGATTCCCAAAAAGTTGTCATTGTGTAAAAACTTAAAAAGGAGAATGCTTTAAAAAAAAAAGGAGGATGCAATCATTTTCAACACAACGCAAAGAAAAGCTATTAAACATTGAAGCTGATAAACTGTATTGTTTTTTGGTAAACTTATTCTGAATTTGATACCTGCAACACGTTTCTAACAGGTTCAGAAAGAATCATGTTTACCTCTGAGTTACACCACCACTGATGTAGAAGTTACCCATCACGCCATGGGAACCAACCTAGACGAGGAGGACACAACAATACAATTCTACATTTTTTTTTTTTTGCATAAAATGTGGACTCGTCATACACTTTCCGTAAGTCCATCTCAGATAAGTGATGTGCGTGTCTGGGTGTTGTTGATATCTGTCTTTCTCTTTGCATGATCGAGTCTGAACTTCATTTGTGGAAGCAGTGATGATGAACTGTGTTTACCAACAGCAGTTTTCTGAAGATCTGAATGATAGTATGGATTGTAGATAGTGAAATCCATAAATTCATTCAAACTGTGATAAACATTGTTCTTAGATTGTTGGACTATTTGCAGTTTTTCATAAATTGGTGAACCTCGCCCCATAGTTGACATGAACTACTGAGCCTTTTGAGGACGCCTCTTTCATGATTCTATCCAAGTTACTATTGAACTTGTTTACTTGTGGAAGGATCCACACAGGTGTTTTTCATCATTACACAACTTTTACATTACTTTTTTGGAATGTGTTGTGTGTGTATTTGAGTGTATATTGAGAGGTTTATTATTTCAAAAAGCCAATAAATTTAATTAGTTTGAAGGTTAACATAGATTGCAACTGGATCTTATTGTAGTAACCAAGTACAGACATTAAAGCACGGTATTTAAGAACAGATTTATTAAGAATGGATTTCTTTACAGCCAGCATGGACAACAACTCACAGATTTAAAATGTGAACTTCTCCTGTAAAGCCGCTGTTGTAATGCTACTGTAAATCAGCTCTGCTCTCACAAGTCATCTCCCTGCTGATAGTCATCACATGTATCTGCGGCTATCATCACAAATATCCTCTGAAAGTGTCCATGCAGGACAGTGTCCATCCACATCCGCAAATGAAAAAAAAAACACCCACGCAGATGGAGACATAACATGACAACATTGTGAAAGTGAAACATTCCGATTTCACTGGAAAATGCAGCAGAAGAAAACCAATACGGAAAAAAAGAAAAAATGCCGAATCTTGAATCTGTTTTGAAAACAGATGCGTTCTCGCTGTTTGTAAAGGTCCAGTGTGTAAGTGTGTGTAACATTTAGGTGGATCTATTGACAGAAATGGAATATAATATTCTATGTTTTTATTAGTATACTGAAAATAAAAATCATTGTGTTTGTTAGCCTTTATAACTGCAGAAGTAGTGGATCCTCTTCCCTGCAGTCCACCATGTTTCTACAGCAGCCCACAACTCATCACTTTCTGTTACATGCTTGGAAGAACAGGGTAAGGCAAAGGCTGTTCAGCTGATCACATTGATTGATTACACTGGACTGTTAAGGATGCACTAGTGGATTCTTTTGCCTTTTTTTATTTACTGTAACACACAGTAAATGTGTCAAAGGTGTGTGTGTGAGTTGTTTTGCCTCACAGATGGTGAATGCAGACTCGCAGGCCTGTAACTGAATGCTCTTGCAAAACAGAGTTTGCAGGCAGACACTAAAAAGTTTACAAAACTAAGATTACACATAGAAAAGCCTGTTTTCATCAGTACGAGTGACACGTTAAGACATACTGTTATTCTGAAAATATAGTTAGAAAATAGATAGAAACAAATAATGTGTAACACTGATCCTGTAGGTGAAAAAGCTGACACACACAAAGCAAAAAAAAAAAAGTCTAAAGCTTCCAGTCATATGGGCTGGACTGACATACTTTGGCTGGACACACTGTTCTATTCACGCGCCTGTAAAATGCCTTCTTGAAGCATGACTCATGCTCTGCCTGCACCTTCACATAATATGCAAATACTGAGGTTGGTATACCTGAAAGGATACACTCCACTACAGGTGCACACAGGTTAAGACATGATATTCCGTCTGCTGTTCCTAGATTTCAGCCATGCTCTGTTACAAGTAAAAGCCCCTTCAAAATCTTACTTAAGTGAAAGTACATGAGTATTAGCATCAGAATATCCTCAGAGTACCTGAAGTACAAGTACTCACTTGCAGAATGGCTCATTTCACAATCATATACATGACATCACTGCATTATAATTTTGGATTCATTCATGTGTACACTTGTTCAGTGTTGCAGCTGTTAAAGGTGGAGTTCATTTGGCTTACTTTATATAGTGCAAGGCAGCCCGGCCTACTAGAATACATCAGGACTTATAGTTTGAATGAATAATAAGAATCTGCAAAGTATAATCTAGTGAAATGAATGTTGTAGAGTAAAAACAATAAATCTAATGGATACACTCAAGTAAAGTACAAGCACCTCTACATTGTACTTGAGTAAATATACTTTACATTGCACCACTGGATTTCATGAGCGTCAGTGATAGGGTGACACAGATGTGTTCACATTCTATTTACATTTTCTGACACATCATGTATTACACTCTTGGTTTGATGAAACATTTCCCCCTTCCTGTAAAGCCTCAGCAGTGCCTCAACATGGAAAGGAAACATAAAGGGGTCACAGCCTACATTCTGCTCAACCACTGGAACAGTTCAGATAAGACATCAGCTACTTTATCTGCTTCACAGCCTCATGTGAAAACTTTTTTAACGCAGCTTCCCGTTTCCTGTAACTTCACACAGTACAGTTTTTTGTTTTTGTTTTGTCTCTGTACATAATACTATTAAGAGTACAGTCTAGACCTGCTCTGTATGAAAAGTGTCAAGAGATAACTTTATGATTTGGCACTCGATCATGTTGCTCACAGGAAAACGTCAGCTTTGTTTCACACGTGTGATAATGACTCCTCCTGCTGGATTCAGGAATAAAAGCGATCATGTGTGCATGCATTGTGGGTTCAGTTACAGTAAAGTACTGCGTGAATTTATCTGTAAAATGTAGAATATAGAATATAAGTTATTCCTCCTTTATGCACGTTATAAATATGAAGTAGAAGAGTATTACTTGTTTTTAACATTACATATGTTATGGCCGCCACTGGATGCCGTTTAGTGTGTACTAATTGTTGCCATGAGTGATTCTGCCGGTTATGCAAATCCAGCTGTGTGATTCCCTGCTGAGGATTGTGGAGCTGAGACCGCCTACTTCCTGGTTGCTGTTCCCTGGCATCTGTGATTGGTGTGGCTTCGACCGAACCTGCCAATCGGGAGTCTTCAATCAACCCCAGCTGCATTTTAAATAGCTTGTGTCTACAGTTGGGGGCGGCTGTGAACCAGTGATCAGTTCACCTCGCTGTTGGTTGCACACCATTAGGCTTGTCTAGAGTACTTGGAGTTATTGTACTGTAACCCTTTCAACTTCATTTTGTGTATGGGTTATTTGTCGGCATCTGTATAGCCTCTTTTTGTTATATTTCCTTGTGCAAGCGCACTCTACTTGGTTAATTAAACACCTGACTTTAACCAGAACCTGTCCAGTTGTCGTTCCCACCTCATTTCCTTCCAAATTATATGTTACTGCTCTCCAAAACGAGCCGGGTCGTAACACATAGATTTCAGTTACTTTGATAAACTCTGTTCTTTTTCTGATCATATGGTTTTGTTTTATTAACACTGTCCAAACCTTATTTTTTGTATTAAATATCATATTTAACAGTGTCCCAACTTCAGACTTTTCTCAATTCTTTCAGCAGCAAAGTCATGCATGAATCACCTGACTGTACATCTTTGTCTGTTACCTTTGCTTTGAGTCACTGTGAGACAGAGTCACTGTGAGACAGTCACTGGGCAAACTTATTATGTATTTTATGTGAAGGTTGTACAGGTATCTTTATTACTTACTACAGGTTGCTTTATGGATACAGGGTTATGCATTGGTTATGGCCTTCATCATGTTCAGTGACCTTCAGATGTTTTGTCACTATAAAACGTTTTATCATATATTTTTTATAGGTAGGCTGTTATACAAATGTAGTACCCCCATAATATTTAGATAATAAGGCTAACACAATTAGATTTTTGTTCAGATATTAGATATTAAAATAGTGAGAGCACAAACCTAAGAGACACTACACACTGTAAAAACAAAAGTTACTTTTACGGTAAAAAAAACAGCCACTGTGGTTGCCAGAACTTTACCGTAATAAATACAGTATGACCTTTTCTAATATTACGGTAACAGGATATTAGTACTGTTGGTTTTGCAGTTAATGTTGTTGTTTTCATATCTTACCGTATAGTTACAAGTTTTTGCCATCAAAAGAAACGCTGTTTTGCCATCAAATATTAGTGTTTTACTGTAAAAATAAAACTGTTACTTTTATGGTAAAAAACTGACAGCGGTGGTTGTCAGAATTTTACCGTAATAAATACGGTAGATATATAATAATAGCACCATATGAAGGATATAAAATAAAGGTTTTGCCATGAAATGTGTACTACAGTGGTCCATAATACAGAATACTGACTGAGCTCATTCATATTCATATTCATATTCATATACTTCACTTGTTGAACTCCAGAGATTCGAAGCAGGGAGAGGCTCTCGTGTTCGCCCATCGTGCTTCCCTGCTTTAATAAAAACATTAATGTTACATTAATGTTTTGTCCTGTCACATGAATACACTATGATTACCCAGAAGTCAAATGGACACGATGCGCAGTCGCAGTTTGAGTCGACGTCATGACGTTGTTTTGTTGTCTTAAGCCAGTTGCTGTAGCTCGTGCTCTCTGTCGTTTGTGAGAACTACAAATCCACACTGCAGTGATGTAGCACACAGACGGAGGACTTCACCCTGCTGACTGCTCACGTTAGCTCATGTTCCGCTCCTCTGTCGGCGTGTGAAGCTACTTTAGCTCCGTTTGTCACCCAGCTAGCTAACAAGCTAGCTAGCCGTACGCTAGCAGGCAGCTAGCGATGAGCGGCCGTGTGTGGTCTCTGTGTCGTCTCGGCTAGCTAACTCAGCTAGCACAGCTGCCGGCCGGCTAACCTACATATCTGCGCGGTGCGACGCAGGGAAGCCTCCGCATCCACCTCCTTATGCTGTTGGTGGCCTCGTTGTCCAACTAAGATGTGGCAAAGTGTCGGGCTCACACTGCTGGTCATTGTGGCCACACTGGTCTGCGCGCTGCTCTTCATGCTGTTCGGTGAGTTAGGAAAAATAAGCTGAGAGTTCCTTATATAACCCGGAGCCATTTTACAGCTGCTCCAGCTTCACCATCATGTCATCGGCTGGGAGAACAGTCGGGCCGGGTCACATGATTCGATTGCTAGCTAATAAGAAGGTGCAATAACTGATAAAGTGGCTGTAAAATAATGACCTTTGACCCACACAGACGTTCCTGTTTCCCGCTAAATGTTCTCCTGTTCTTTTAAAATGGCCTCGTGCAGCAGGTCAGAGTGTATTGGATGTCTCTGACAGACAAGTTTGGATTTCAGAGAAGGTTCTATATTTATCTCGCTCAGAGGAGCAGGCTGACAGACTGCAGGTGTATGTCCGCTCAGAGTCTCTCTGTGTCATCATTGACATGGACACTCCTGGTCCAGATAGTCAGATGTAAGTAGAGCAGTGAAAGATAGAAAATATGAATGTTTGGGCCCAATCTATGCCTCTGATGTCAAACCATTATTGGAACATTCAGTTCAAGTCCTGAGCAGCTGACAGAGAGATACTCTGCAGCCTATGAAAAAACTTACAGTTGTTTGTCTTTTCAAAAGACTGTTCATCTGGATGAAAAAAAGCATATTTAAAGCCCATGTTTCTTATGCACGTAGCCACATTATATTATATTTCATGTCTTCTTGCTCATGTTGTTGTATAATGCAGTGTTTCCCAGTTTTTACATCTGTTACCCCTTCAGAAAATCTTCTCCAGGTACCATAAAACACACAGCAGTGTAGGCCGATGCTGTTCATCTAGGGACAGTTCACACACAGGGCAGCTTTATTCCTAATAAGAAGATTATTTACTGTCGACTGCAGCTTGTAACTAATCATGGGTGGAGGTGCGTGCTATATCACTACAGCAGACACATATTGAGTGACTGAAGGATTTTTAAATGACCCTGTGGTCTTTTCAAAGACTGAAGCACGTTTGTTTTCAGAAAAACTCATGCTGACCTTTCGTTTTAAGAGCGCCTTCATCATGCCTGTAAATATCTATGTCCTCTGCTCCTCAGGTTGGTATGTAGTGTGGCAGCTCTTCCTGTCCAAGTTCAAGTTCTTGCGTGAACTGGTTGGCGACGCTGGCACCCCGCAGGCCGAAACGCAGCCATCTGAAACCAAGAGTGAACGTGCAGCTAACCCCCCGACACGAAATCGGCCCAGGACACGCCAAAGAGTCGCCTCTCCAGAAAGCACGTCATAGATCACCCAGACACTGTGTATCCTCCACATCTATGAAAGCCATCCTCACCATGACCGTACGTCGGCCCTCAATAAACATCACGTGTGACCATCAGAGATGTTCCCACTGACCCTGCGCTCTACACTACACAAGGACCTTGTGGATACTCAGTAGTCGGCCTCCTCTCACCAGGACACTTTAAACTGACCAGGCAGAGCTCCTGGTTTTAAAGGGAAAAGCCATTTACGTACATTGCTGTCCATTTTGTGTCATCTGTTCATACGTTGCATTATGTACTGAGCAGTGAACCTGGGGCTCCTCTCACGCTCCTCCTGTTATTAGTAACGGCCAGCCTTTAACAGTGGCCATGCTGCTTCCTGCCACCTATGTGGAGCATGACGATGCTCCATCACACAAAGACGTGTGTGAATTCTCTTACATGTTTAAATCTTTTTAAACTGAAAGAAGTCCTACTTTGTACAAAGCGGGCAGATAATTATCAAACATGAGCTCATCTACATCATTTCATCAACTGAAGTTAAACTGAAACAGTGATTTATACAGCTGACTATTGTATCTTCTAAAACGTTACGTGACATAACGTAAAGTGCAATGAAAGGAATGGGCTGTCATTGAGTTGTTTCTGTGTATTCTGGACTACCATCCAGTAGATAATGCCCAAAAACCTCCAAGGAAGTTGACAAATGACACAGCTTCATTCCAGTTGTGTTAAATGTGACCTTTTTTGTTGCAACTTCTCCTTCACCCTTTTTTTTCGAACCTAGATTTATACTTGAAGAGTCAGGAGAAAGTTGTTGGACTGTTGTTGTTGAAGCAGCTCTCCACATTATTAGCTGATCTCCAGGAGCAATGAAAGCAGGCTCCCTGCTGATCGAGTGCTGTGTGAACCCTCTCCCGCTCCCTGTGCCTCTGTCTGTACCAGTGCCTGTCTACAGGGCATCCACTGTTTATCAAATGACCTCCTTTTGTATAGCTGACAGTAGCTTTGTTTCCATTAAAAGGGCAAATCAAAGCTAATCAATATTTATGTAATATTCTCCCTCCAGGTAAAACTCATGTAACTCTTGCACCTTTCTATCAGCAGTGTTTTTTTTCTTCTTGTCTTCACTGGAGCGCTAGCTTCAAATAAAAAATGCCATTAATCTGTGGAGAACTGACCTCTTTGTTTTTGAGGAAAAGTCACGTGATTGATGGTTCAAAGTACTTTTTATATTAGGTGTAATAAACATACATACATACATGACATAAACTGCCTCATTCTATATACACATACTAATAACCGTATATTACTAGTTGGAATTGGTTGTTGTCCATTATCTAGTCTTCCTGGGATCCACAGAAAAACAATAATAAAGCAGCTGTTTAAAGTCACAATATCAAGACAAGAAACTGCTGCACACGTCAAATATAAAGTGATAATATGACTGTACACATGCATTAATGGGAAACGTGGATATATAATAAATGTCACATACACATGGCGCCAAGAGATGAATGCAAATGAACATGAAGGATCCAAAACAGGAACAACAAAATAACATTAATGTGAAATCATCCCTTTTTGAAAGAAAAGTTTTTGTTCTTTATTCCAGAAGAAAGCTGAGCGAGAGTTACTGTCATCATACTGCATCAAACAGCCAACATACCAACCTCAGTGATGAATATGTACAAAGTACAAAGTACTGTGCTTCATTTTCATTGTCACCTCTACTCCATCATAATATAATAAAAGTATATATAAATATAAGAATCAAATATTTTACTCCAATTTTACTATTTTTAATGGTACTATTTAATTACTTTAATTATGGGTTACTGTGTTGATTCAAAGTGATAATATAAAGACAATACTTTTGTTCTGGCTGCCATTTTTCATGAGTAAGTCCAATACTTGAGATTTATTTCTCTCAAACTTTGTTCACCTCTGTTAGTGAGCACTTGTCAGCTGACAGACATCAAGATGCTGATTGAACAGCAGGACTGTGACAGGTGAGCCTTGAACCAGTCACAGCAGGAGCTCTCTGCAATGTATTTTATCCTGAAAAGTATTTAATAAGAGTACTTTTGCTACACTAGGTATATGTTGACGCTAATACTAATATTTCATACTTTGTAACAACACAGACATTCCTCCAGACAGCGCTGTAATCCTGTAGCTGCTGCCTCAGCTGGTGAAATCCATGAATCTGTTTCCCTGACATTCTGTTCTGAGTGTGAACACAGGGTGGCAGCATGGCACTGATAGAAAACTCACAAACAAAAGGAGAAGCTAAATAAAATGCTAAAAATAAAACAAATACTAAGACAGAAGCATGCGGCCTAAGTGCAGAGAACTGTCTCTGTCCTCTACTTAAACACAATGCAGTGAATGAATCTACTGGATGCATAATCTGATTTGAGTCTGTCTCACATTAAAAGACCATTTTAGCCTTTAGCTTAACCCATTTCAGCCTCAAGGGCCATTAGCTTATTCCTGAAGTGCTTATACTTAATGCAAAGCAACGAGGCAACGAGTGTGACTGCAAACATGTAGCTCGAAATTATGGACACACAAGAAGAGAAGGGACAAGCAGTAAGTGAAATATCCTACTGACACTTTTTAAAGTTCAAAATGAATTTCCCTACAGTTTGTGCTTTTAGTCTCATTTCTGTGTCAGTCAGCTCTTTTGAAACAGAAATGTTCATTTCACTCATGACTGCAACTGAAACTCTTTTTACAGTTTGAGTTGCAGCAATAGCATGATGTTCTCACTGTAAAACAACTGTACAATCCTGATGTACTTGAACTGTACTGTGTCTACTTTATACTTGTACTCCATTACATTTACAGCTGTAGTTACTTTGCAGATCGGGATTATTACAACAAAATATAGCTGTCAGTTGCCTGAGCGGTCAGGAGGCTAATTGACAAGAAAGACTCTTCAGGTGGCGACAAACAGTGTGTTCCTGATAATAATCACAATCTGAATTCCAACAAACCAATAATCTCCAACTCTCAACAAGCAACGACATTCTGACTTCCTTTTATACAAATGTTATTAGTCACGTGACTAATTAGATCCGACCATTAACAGGTATTCCTGCTTATTTGCATAAATAATAATAGACCACAAATATGTACATAAGTCAACAAATACAATATATCCAATATAAACACCTATTTACAAACCCATATACCATTATCAAAGGAACAAAAATAAATATACATAAACATATTTACATAATTATTCAAACACCCCTCCTCCCACTTCCCTCTTACTGTCCTCCAGAACTAGAGCAGCAGGTTGTGCTAAGTTTGGCGTTGTTCATACAGTTAGCACAACAGTTTACACTTTCTTTGCAACAGTTATTGTTACAATCACCCTCACAGAGTGTACTTTTAAGTCTGTGTGTGCAGGCAGATGATGAGCAGACAACGAGGTGGACCAGCCCAGCGTCCTGTGCCATGTATCTCCACCCTCACCGGAAATATACACACACATGAATATCAATTATTCAATAAACGGTCTGTAGCATATCACGTGTGTCTTATTTACCCATATATGACAATATATTTTTGATATGAGTGTTTCTTCAAGGTCATGGCAAGCCTGTTGTTACAATAACCAACAAATAAATTCTGATGTATTATTAAAGACCCAGAAGAATATGCATCAATAATTAGAATTATTCTGCAGAAAGAGTACTTTTCATTTTGATACTTCTGAATGCAGTCTTTAACTTTTTCCACCACTGCAAGAACATTAATCTAATTAGCAAAGAAGAATCATTTAAAGTACAGTAATTGATTCATTTCATTGTGGGATGAGTCAAATGTTGAGAATCCACTCGTCCAGAAACTCCTGCATTCATCATCTACTGGAAGCAGATGCAGAAAATGAAGAAACCGCCCTTACAAACCTTCACTCGTAGTTTTATTCATACTAATGATGCCACCTCTCCCTCAGATCTGGCTCAGTATGTTCCGCCTGCAGCTGGGGCCTTTTTTAAGAAAAGGGGGCCCTGCTGAGCTACGAGGCTGTAATTTCAGATCCTGCAAATACTTTACAGGAAATGATTGTGGTAAGCCAAGGAAATGACATGGACTCTCCAGTACTTTCTTTATACATACTGTATACTGCTGGAGCCACACTCTGCTCTTTGCTCCTGCTGTTGGCTGTAGGTATTGCACATTACCTCTCTGATGACCTTTACTGTTTGTTCACTCAACAGACAGGTGAGCAGCTGACTTCTTGATTGGTGCTACTCTTGTATATCACTGCAAATTTCCATCTCAGCAGTCCAACACCTGTTTGCTGTTTCTCGCTTTGACTAGACAGTATCTCATCAGGGAGCGTGGAAACCACTGCTCCAGGGGATTGAACAAAATGCAGCTTCAGCTCTCTGTCTCTGTAGCACCTTGTGTGGTTATGCAATTGTGGTAAACCAAAGAGAGCCATTTATGAGATGTTTGGTGTGCTGCCCCTGGTGACTGACACACACAGAAGCTTCTGCTGCTGTTGAGTGAGGACTGTGTGTTCTGGCCCGGGTGCATTTATTAGAGCTGTCAGGACTAAAATAACTCATTGATTCACCTCCTAAGTCTCAACCATTAATCAGCCAAAAGCAGTTTTCCTCACTTGTTTGGAGCCACAGGATAACCTCATGCCATTATTACTGCCGTGCAAAGGCAAAACAACAGCTCAACAATGTCTATATCAAGTGAAAGCTAGCTGGTGATTTGTGTATTAAAGCTAAACAAACAAACAAAATGTTTAACTTAATATCAGTAATTCAAAACATCAGAAAATTTTCAACATAACTAAATGAGAAAGCAGAAAAACCAAATCATGATGGAGAAACAAACCCAGACAATCTCCTGCTCAAGTTAACATGCTAGCTAAATAGCAGTACGAGCCATCTCCCTTTGACTTTAGTGCAGGACTGTGTGTTCTGGCCTGAGTGGATTTATTAGAACTTCCGGGACTAAAATAACTCATTGATTCAACAGTCTCCCCAGGCCTAAAGCATTCATCAGCCAGAAGCTTTTTTCTCACTTGTTTAGAGCTTAGCTGCTATTCTTACTGCCCTGCAAAGGAAACTAAGTGAGCTGGTTGTATCAAGTGAAAGCTAGTGGTGAGAAAGTTATGGCTAGCTTTAGCTAATGCTGAATATACTTATAGCTTTTTTCCTAGCTCTTTGCTGTGATTGAAAAATATCAGTGATAGTCCATCATTGATCATCTGTTGGCTTTGGTCCGGAATTAAATATCTCAACTACTACTGAATGTATTCCTATGTGATTTATACAAACATTCATGGTTCTCAGAGGATGAATCCTATCCGTGTCCTGACCTTAGTCCTTTAGCATTGTTTACCATGAAACTTGGTGTTTGGGAGTTTGATAGCTCCCTCAGAATAAATCAAACATCAAAGCTAATGTGCTCAGTGTGCTTTGTGTTATAGTTGTAATTTCTAACAGGCTAAACCTCAATGATGAACGAGGACATTATACTTGCTTAGTGTTAGCATGTTAACATGTTGATGTCACCAGTAACTCGGTAGCTACCAGTAGCAAGTATAATGTAGGTTATGTAGTAAATGATTTTTTGGATACAATTATCAGCCTAAAAAGGTATAACTTTAAATATTGACCTGACATCTGATTTAGTGTCTGCAGTTTGGGTTAAATGGGAACCCTTTTTAAAGTCACTGTAAATTCCTCTCTTTTCATCTCCACAGAGCACAGAGGAATGCAGTGAATAGTAAAAGCACTTCGATTGCTTGTAAGTGGCAGCCTGTGTGAGCTGGAAGGATTTTTAATGAGATTTTCTGATTGGGAGCTGTAGGGGGGAGGAGACAGCCTTGTCTCCCTAACCCAGCCCCCTGGGTTAGGGAGACAAGGCTGTCCAATTGTGTTCATGGACATCTCTTCTTCCTACAGTCCCATCAAAGTATCTATAAAGCACAGTTTCCACAGAGAGAGACTATAATATTTCACTCAGAGAATAATGACAAAGAGGAGAGGGGAGCAGGTGAAAATGTGGAAAGAAGAGAGGAAAACACAAGTTACTGTATATATGACTTCAACTTCATGTTCCCAAGAGGCTGTTTCAGAAGACACTCCATCATTCTGTACATTTGATCAATTCACTACACTCTGAAGCAGAGAAAATGTCTTGCAGCTGATTGGGTCACTGAAAAATGTTTCTCACTACCCAGAAAGCAGCGTCTACTCCTTCACTCGGCATTAATTATTCTCTCTGTGTGTCAAATATATGTCCTGCAAGCAAAGTGAAGAAAAGTTTGGAACAGGCACCTTACCCAACTCTGCCCTGCTTAGAGTGGTGAAAATCTTTTCACCTCCATCTTTAAACGAGCCACTTGTTAAGATTAGAGGTTAAAACAGGTCTGAATCAAAAACATCCCACAGGGATCCGTGAGACTGTGATTGAGTTTGACAAGCTGTTGCTGGGCTATTGAATGTGCAACATTTAGATTTCAGTGAGAAAGTTCATTGTTGACCCTCAGATGTGGTTCAGAGGGAAAGAAAATATTTTGATTGATTGATATTTGAGTGTTAGGTTTTTGAATTTGGATATGGTAGTTTGACACAAAATGTCTAACTTGTCTACTCTCACAACTAAGTAAAGCTTTAAACGTGAAAGTCATTCTTAAGCTTGGAAATAGACGTTTAACAAAAAAGAAATCTCAAGGTTTACTTAGCTTTGTTTTGCTTAAGCTTGACATGACACTAAAGAAACACTCATTTAAAAGTTCCAGAAAAATGAAACATGCCAGGTTTATATTTGAGCATTAAAGTTCATTCTTGTCCATGGAGGTAGTTTCACAAAAAATGTCTAACTCAATCTACTTGACAGGACAACTGAGTAAAGTCCATCTGCTGCTGGAGACTAACGTGCAGTTCAAAGCTCAGAGAAGGTGTTGATGCTCAAGACTTCAATTTGTGAAGGAAGGGCGTTATTGAACTCTAAGATTAGCTTTGAGTTTCCTGAGCTTGACATGACAACTACAACTACAACTACATGTATGATCTATAATTTAATTTGAAATGATTAGGCTGATTAACTTTCTTTTGTTGTTGTTGCTGTAGTTTGATACGACAAGTGAGAAAACTCATTAGGCTGAGGCAAAACAACACTAGTGTTCTTCTTATTATTTTGACCTTCAGTTTTCCATAATTGAACAGAAATATCAGGGTCGGCCTTCAACCCCCCGAAAGGCCTCCTGACTATAAAAACTTATAGAGAAATGAAAAAAACTTGAACATGATTATTGTGCCCTCTTCCTTCTCTCTCTGGACGAGAACAAATCTGACATGTCAGAGAAATTCAACGACACAGTCACATGGTTAAGAACAATCCTTTACTTTGTGGAGTGCTCCACACACACAGACATGAACAGGATTTACACCCAGCAGTAAGACACATCAACAACATTCTACAGATAAAAAATGAAAAAACAGAACTCATCTCATAAGGTGCTTCATAATATGTGACAGGAATGTTATGAAAAACGTCTACATAATCCTACAGAGACACCAATACTGCATCTACATATATATTCATACCATAATATAAAACAATCTACACAAAAATAGAGCAAATATTTACAGAACAGACTATTTACAACATCCAAATCAGGTTTAAAGATGAACTATATATATATATATATATATATATATATATATATATATATATATATATATATATATATATATATATATATATATATGTATACACACACACACACATACATACATATATATATACATATATATAACCTGTAAATATATATATTTATGCTAGATTAATGTACACATGGAGTCTGTGGTGAAATATAAGGGTTGAAAATCACAAGTTGGCCAATTGTAGCAACTGTTCTTTGAATTGCTGTGCATGGTGTGAGAGGTCAGTGACTCTGTCCACCATCTCCTGGATGGCAGCTGTGTTTGGGTAGTTCAGAGCGGCTGTTTTAGTCGCAGCCACCACAGTCTTTAACAAGTCACACAACACGTTACTGGAGTTCATCACCCTGTTGGCCACCTCGGGAGCTGAGGCCTGCCTGGACAAAGTGTCTCCGATGAAGACCAGTTTGTGGGCGCTGAGGATGACGAACTTGCTGTGTGCCACAAAGATGCGAGGAGGCTGCCCAGCACTGACGCAGCCAAAGAAGGCGTCCACGGCACTGAGGAGTGTCACAAAGTGCTGCTCACACTGCTCAGAGTAGAAGGTGAGCAGCTGGCGGTCCCGAGTGCACACATGGGTTGATGGAGAAATGGAGGAGGAAGAGTCCGAGGGTGAGGCTGAGGTTACGCCCGAGTGTTGGTGTGAGATCCACTGTGAGATGTCATTCTCCACGGGTTTTATCACTTCCTGCTCGAGCTTCTTGAACTGATTGATCTGTGAAGGGTGACAGGATTCAAATTAGTTTCCAACCCTCATTGTTTACTCGTATGATACCTGATTTTCTTCTGATTTTACAGAGTTAATCATATGAGACACAGCTCTGTGAAAATTCTGCAGCTTCCTTTAGAAACATGCTTCCAACTAGAGCTGCAAATAATAGCAAATGAATTTCTTGGTTTTGGATAAATCAAGCAATTTTCATTATTTTGGGTTGTGATGGGTGTTTCAGAGACTGAATGATGAGCTGAATTTAATTAGAAAATAATCAGTTAGGAATTGTTAGATGGAGCCCCTCTAAAAACTCGACCTGAGAACTGTGTGGATTTTGTGTCTGACTGTGCACACACAAGACCCAAGTTGTAAACCGCTGTGTTTATCTGATGCTGTGGTATGAATGTATGAATATTTATGATCGATAATAGATTCTTCATCTGTCTCACCTGTTCCTGACCAAGCTGGACCTGACTCTGCTTGATAATGTTTTCTTTGTCCAACAGCTCCTTCTGCTGACGTTCAAAGTCATCTTTGCCCTACAGAGGAAGACGGGTATGTAAGAAGAGGCACTGAAAACATACTCAAGTGTGACCTTTGATACAAGAATGAGACATACATCAAAATAAATAAGAAATAAACATATGGTCTTTTTGAGCCTAGACTTTTCTCACTCTGAGGATTTACCTGCAGATGCACATAGTCGTAATCCTCCATCCAGCTCTTCACACACTTCTCACTGTTCATGTTGTCTTTGTCTTGGCTGGACGGCACAGGGAAGGGCTTGGTCTGACCTCCGTAGTCGTTATCAGAGGAGGGGGAGGTGAGCGGGTGGATCATGTTCTCGTCAGGTGTGCTCCCGATAGAGAAAGACCCGTCCATGTGTGTCCGCCTAAACAGCAGCTCAGCATTGCTACCTATCGTGGAGACCAGCTGCTTGGCGTCATCTGGAACAGTCCGGGAGACCATGACAAAGCGATCCAGGTCGTCGCTTTTGTTGTGGTGCTTGCCAGAGGATGCTAGGGCGTTAAGAGCCCAGCTGCAGTTTTCCAGGACCTGGTAGATCTGCAGGAGGATCTGCTGTGAATCCTCCAGGCGTCCCAGCTGCCTTCTCATCTTACTGTGCAGGCTGGAGTCTGATAGGGCCGTCGCATTTGCAGCAGCCCCTCTGCCAAACACAACAAAGTCCCCCAGAGCAGCCCGAACTCTGTCTAGCACAGTGCGGACATCGTTAGCATGGCGCTCCATGAAGGGAAAAGTCCTCCAGTGAGGGGAAGCTGCCATTGAATGTAAAGACCCAACCGAGGCCTCCACGGCCTGCTGCAGGCGGTACAACCTCTGGACAGCAGCATCCACATCGAGGGTGAGGCGGCCCTCAGAGCTGGAGCCTGTGGAGGACGAGGAGGTGGACATGCTGCTGCGTGTGCTGCCTGTGCTGGAGAATGACAGACGGTTCACGCCATCCGTCACGTCTGCTACTGCACGAGCATCCTGAGCTGGGATGTCGTAGATACCTTTGCTTCCATCTCTGTCAGCAGGTGAGGTTCTGTGCTGGGGGGGTTGCATGCCCCGGGGGATGTCATATACGTCTCTCTGAGACCCTGCCCCTGAATGAAGGGCAGGTGGAGGTACGTCATAAATGCCTTCATTGCCGTTGGTATTTGGGTGTTGCTGATGGGGAGGAGGCTCCACACTGGGGGGGAAATCATAATGTGACTGGGGGCTCTGTGTGGGCTTGGTGAGGACAGGTGGTGGAACGTCATAGATGCCTTCCTGTTTGTGTTTTAGAGGCTGCGGGAAGTCGTAGTTTCCCTCCTGGATGGCGGGGTTGGTCCTGCAGGGAGGCACCGAGTAGACCTGCAGGTGAAGACAATCACACATGAAGAGAACTTCTTCAAAGACTGACCTCTCTCCCTGCTTCAGTGGTGGAACCTGACTTCTAGAGGCTACTTCCTAGTATAGACTAAATTATTTGAAACACAAGGACACATCACTCCATGTAAAGAAAGCTGTTTAGAAATACAGTTAACTGTACATATGCACAAACAATCTGTTTTCCAGGAGCATTCTATCAGGTTTGTCTGATTCCTCACCTCCTGTGTGCTACATTCAAATATCTAAAAATAAACAGTCTAAATGCTGAACAGAAGTGGATTTGAGTTATATCGTCAAAAATAGAACTAATTAAAACTGATGCGATCAAAGACAAGAGAGAAGCAGTTTTCTCATCACATGAAGTGACAAAAATCAGCTTAGTGGAAAAAGTCGACCCGTTAAGTGTAAATGCACTAAATGTCAGCGGGTGCTCTCCGGATACGGTTTGCACAGTACTGCAGTTAGAGATTGAGGAAGTGAAAGACCTTCTGGCTTGTATAGATACTATATTTGAAACCTCAAAAATTTCTTCCTCCAACACAGTCGAGAGTACAACAAAACTTTAACCTTCCGCTGACTTGACAGGGCAGAGTGGGCGTTCTGACGATCATGGCACAGAGCATGATGGGATCGCAGTGGGGTGAATAAAATGGTGGCCTGTGAGTGATTTCCATCAGCCTTGAAATGCACTCTTTACAGCTAGACAGGCTTGCCCAAACTGTAATTAGGAACGACGCAAATAACAGGTCCCAGCATATTTCAGGTTATTACAAACAAAGTGATGGCGCTCTGCCTGGTCGGATCTGGAAGTCTGGTGAAATCTTAGAGGCTCTGGAAAGAGAAGAGTTATGTCCTTGAATTTCTTTCCTGCTGGAGAGTTCAGACACAGAACCATACTCATGGAGTTTTGGTTAAACTCTTCTGGCAGGCAAAGGTTTCATTTAGTGCAGCCGCAAGAATGTCTTAAATATGACATTTGACGTATTATTCATTTATTACACACAATTAAGAGAAATACTAGGAACTGTATCAATAAACATAAAATAACATTTTCTAGTCATAAGCAGCTACCACTTCCTTCATTTTCTTTATTCGACTGAAATAAATGGAGTGTCTGACTGATGTGCCCTCTCACTGTGGTGGAAGATCAATTTTCTCTTACCCCTTGTGAGGAGGGAGGTATGTCATAAATGCCTTGTGTCCTGAGGTCCACTTGAGCCGGGGGAACATCGTAGACTCCTTGGTTTCTGGCTGCACTGTGCTGACCAGGGAACATCTGACCAGGTGGAATGTCGTAAACCTGAAACATGAAACAAACACACGATGAACCCCAAAAATAATCACGTGATGATCACGAAGAACTATTTTGTTCTGAAAACTGATTTTTAGTCGAGGACATTTGACATTTTTATATCACCAAAACTGATTCAACCTGATTTGACAAAAATAAGTCATAGTGGTAAACATGCATGTACATGCTGTGGGAACATGAGACACCTACCCCCTGTGATCTACTGGGTGGGACATCATAGAGGTCCTGCTGGTTGTGCTGGCCTGGGCTGTAGGTGTAAGACTGTCCCACTCTGGTTGGGGTCACCACCTGTCCAATCACAGCAGGGGGAGAGACAAACAATCAGAGCTGCTGTCTAAAAGATGACACCTGGGCACAGCAGTGTTTAAGACAAAGACGAACGACACGACTTGGAGCTCCAAGTCCTCTGTGTGTCTGTGCTTGTCCTCCATTGTTTTGCCTATTTTCATTCACAGTCCTTGAGTGATGCGGGGAAAGAAAGCGATTACAGTTGAGGCAGATATGTTCTGACAACCGAGACAGACCAACATCTGCCCTGTTTCAAGCTATTCGTAAAAGACCCAGGAAAGCAGGAGATAAACAGAAACAGAAACCAGAAGGAGTCAGCTGCTTTAAACACATCTGGTGGACATCGTGGTTTGAGTCTGACCTGGGACCATTTCCAGTTAGATCTACTCTCAATGACATATCTAATAACCTAATAAACGTATATTTCGTTCATTGAAAAAAACGTCCATCACAGTTTCTAAGAGCCAAAGGTTTGTCTGACCAACAGCGAGCAAAGTAGAACAGCAAATCCTGAAACTGGAGGGGGAAAGAATTGAACGAAGTGATTAATTAATTAATTAATTAACAGTTTAAAACGTCATGAGGGAAACTGGAACGTTTATTTCCTGTCTCATTTTAAGAGCTAAAGTCAGCTAACTGTCTGTAAGGATATCTATCTACAGTTTGCTAACTTAAACTAGCTAGCATTACCCACATCAGCAAGCAGTCAGAACTTAACAAGCTGTACAGTCGTATCAAAATCCTCTGAGTGTATGCAATGAAGCAAAGATCGGTTTTATTGTTATGAAGTTAAATAGTCTCTGCTGAATATGTTTCATGTGTTTTGTAAGTTAATCTAACAAACCTTACAGCTGATGGTCATAACAGACAATGTAACACATTAAACATAAATGTGTTTTATTGGTTAGAAATTCAACTTTCACTTAGTATGAAGGATAACATGTTTTTAGCCGACAAGCAGAATTGAAAGAGCAAGTGAAAACTGTGAATACAGAACTAAAACTGAGGGGACAGCATTCAACCAAGGACTGACAGACAAAAAGAATATTACAATTCAAGTTCAACTAATAAAACTGAATAAAATGTAAAACTAATGCGGTTGAGCAGTAATACAAGCTAAAGTAAAGCTAGCAGGACTTCATGTGAGTGGAAGGGTTTTATGGTTCAAAGTTGATCTTCTATCGTAGCACTGGCTGGATTGTGAGTTCAGAGAACCTGGTGAAGTAATCACTGGGTCACTGGTATTGATGAACAGCCTTGTTATAAACTCAGGCATTTTGTTCTGGAGGATTTAATACGCCTTGAAAATATTTGACATTGTAGCATAAACACAAACAGAGTGCTGCTTTCAGCTATGCCTGAGACATTTTTGTCTCCTGTTCATTTTTTTTTTTTAAATCTCGTTTTTCTGTCAGGGCTAATCAGTCCCTCCACACCTCCTATTCCAAGTGTTTCCATACCCCTCCCCCAGCCGTTGTCCCCCTAAAAGCAGAGCGGCAGACCTCCTTGCTGTGTCAGACAGACTGAGGAATGCTGGGAATGTCCTTCCCTGAGCCCAGCACTTCTCTTCTGCCCCCACACACCAGTATCGCCACACTGGAGCAAGCAGGGTTCATTAATAGGGCTCAAAAATAGGAACCATACGCATGGCTTCCTGGCAGAGAGGAAATCCCCACGGAGGTTTTAGACTTTAGTCTCTGCATCCACTCATGAGTCGCTGTGTAGCTCAGTTAATATCCTAATTCCATCTCTCGTAATGTGGAGACATTTATCACAGTATGAGCAGTAGGAGCTGGAATGTCAGCCAACTCAGAATGCGATTAATGTTTGTGAGGAAGCAGCAGAGATGGAGAGAAGGGGGGAATGGTTTGTAAAAGAGACTTATGAAAAAAAGGTAGTGGGTTGGAGAGGGTGGAAAATGAGAGTATGTCGCCTAGTATGGAAAGGAATGCCATTCATCTGAGCTGGAGTCTGACTAACAGTAGTCCATATGGTTCTCATAAGTCCAATCTGAACAAGTCCATGGTGATTTAAGGTGTTCATTGTTGGCATTCCTGTCCGTACATACATCATCCCAACAGGGCCTGTGGGGTCAGAACTGAAACATACACCAAGGGCTTTAAACGCATCAGACAGGCTCGAAAATAAACCAGCAGAGGAGTAAATAGCATCACTTCTTTGGGCTCTTGTCACGCACACTTAGATAGATGCTCTGTCTACTTTGTCGTATATACAGTGATGGAAACCATCAGCATCATTTCTTCATGGATGTAGCGTCTGGCTGTATAGCACTATACTATATTGGGGAATTTGTGATCAGGGTTTTTCTTTTTTTTTTTTTTTTATTGGATAGAGAGAGAGACGGGGAATGACATGTGGCAAAAGGCCACGGGTCGGATTCGAACCTGTGCCGCTACGGAGCCTTCGTACATGGGGCGGATGCTCTACCAAGTGAGCTAATCGCTGCCCCATTGCTGATCAGGGTTTTTCTGACTCCAGACAGACCCTGTAACTGTTCACATTTTGAAAGTATCCCAAAGTATCTATGACCAGTTCCTGGTGCTATATACCCACCAATGTACAGAAAACTATCACTAGCCGACAGTGATATTGCAGAAAACTTCAAAACGTGATGGTGATGTAAGTTCAGGAGCCGTAAGAAGCGTCTAAATGGACTGTCTTCTTCTTTTACACTACATATTACATTCACCCATTCATACACAACTGGTGCCAACTGCTCATCAGTATCTTGCCAAAGGACGCAAAGAGGAGTCGGGGATCAAACCAGCGATCTTCTGATAAGCTCTATCTCCTGAGCTCACAGTTCTCCGAGTTGGGACTCAGAGAGGTGTGAATTTTAATAGTTTTTTAGTTTCTTAGTTTTTTCTCAGGGCTTGTGAGCTGAAGTATTTTGTCTCCATATTTTGTTTTCACTGCTGGCTAAATAAAAATGTGTTGGAATGAAAAAGGCAGATCATGTAAGCAGACACAGCTGAAGCCAGCCTTTCACTCAGTAACAACAGAGTGAGGCTTGGTAAAAGGTCACTTTAGCCCGGCTGCTGTTCCTGCGGGTTGAGCCTGTGTGCTGACGATAAGGGGGATGTCTGGATTCAGCTGTCACAGGCAGAATGCAGCAAGGTGTCTGTCAAAGACCTCACTGACCTTTTCCACAGGTACAGGTCATTGCTTTGAGTAGCACTCGTCTCATCAGTGGCTCCTCTCAGGCGCTGCCAGATGCACACTGCTCATTTATTTCCCATCTCCGCCTTCTGTTTACCCAGCAGGCTACTTCTCTGAGGCTGCTCGGCGCTGCTATAATTGGTGGTGGGTAAATATTTGCCACGTCAAATGAGGTTGGCGCTTGTATGGCGGCAGTGGCAGTCCTTTCAGAGAGTGATGACATCATGAAGAGCCGGGGCGAGAGAACAAACATTTGTTTTCACTCAGGTGTTACACTCAGGATTCCTTCATGGAGGAGGCAGAGCAAACTGAGTGACTAAAGACGGATCAGGTTTAAACTCGTGCCCTGAGGAGCCAAACAGATGCCTTGTTAATGCTCCTACGTGTTATGGTGAGTGACTCATGGCTCTTTCAGCAATACTGTGTTTACTTAGCATCCTGGCAGGCTCAGGTTTTGGCAGGTACGACTTTTCAGCTTTACATCACAGTCATTTGAAAGATGTTGTCATAACGTCAACAACTACCTCATCAGCTTGTTATAAGCTCTCTTAGATTTATGTACTGACAAGCAGCTGAACAATGATACTCAATTATTATTGAGCAACTTTCAGCCTAATCATATTGTGATGATATGACCCTATTACTATTCTATTAAATCAAACACATCACTGAACTCCTGTGTGTCAAATAATGATTCTGGAATCCTTCTACTGGTTACAGAAGCCCCCAATGGTTTCATTTCAGAAACAGATATCAGAAAATATCCTTATCATTGAGTTATGGCACTGTGCATGGCAAGATTTCACAGGAAATCATCATTCCACACCTTTTCATTGGGGTTATACACACACACGCACACACACGCTAATGAGGCTTTTCACCAAAGGTCATCTTATAAAAGAGAGTGGCTCTCTATTGAATTTCATCCATCCATCAGCTCATTCACACCTCCTCATCTCCTTTCTTGTACTCTTACCATCCATCTGGATACTGACAAAGTCGCCCTCCTGGGTTTCTACCAATGACAGTATAAAGACTGGACAGAGCCTGAGTGATGTCACCTGTAGGCTTCCTGTTTTAAGCTAAACATATGTGGCACTTGCCACCGCCATGTTGGATGTACTGCTTCTTCTTCCTCCCAGTTAATCTAAATATTATATAAAGGCGTGGATCATCAACTGACCTGAGGCGGGCTGAATGACGCCTGGGTGCTCTAATACGCCATCTGTAATGACACTTACCTGCCAATCAAGGGGCAATGCTGTTAATTATGAGCCACTTTAAGTCTTAATATCATTTAAATGGTGAGTTTAAAAAGAAATTCATCCCCCACAGTTGTTTTGTATGAGAAAATTAGCTATAGAGACCTGAACCAGGCTGTAAACATGTTTACTTCTGCTGTGAAGTTGGACATTTTAACATGGGGACTTATGGAGACTGACTCACTTCTGCAGCCTGCCTCTAGTGGTCACTTGAGAAATTATAGTTTTCAGCACTTCCACATTGGTTCCATTTCCCCAGCCACAGAGGTTGCCACTTGATTTCTACCTTTAGCTCTGTCAGCATGGTGCATGAGAAAATGAAATATGAACCACCAGCTGTGGCAATCTCACCATGCTATCAGTCACATATTAGGTAACAGTGGTGTTTTGTATTTGACTGCATCTCCTAAATGTAGGGTGTGTTTCTGCTCTGTAGTAACCTGCCCCTTTCTGCTTTGCTGAATCACTGCACAAAGACGGCTCTCGCAGTGTTGTGGTCCATTTTCCTCGCGGCTCAGAACTGCTTGATAATGTTCCCCTCAGCCACTCGGAGCTGCAGCAGCCTATTAAAGTGCCAAACTAATTAATGCAGGTAATTAACTGGTGAATCCTGCGAGGCTTTCAGCCATCTTCATAACACGTCCAAGTGGCTAAACCCAAACAGACAGCAGGCTTAATGAGGAGCATTAAAAGGGAACACGCTAATAAGTATCATCTTTCAGCCTCTATGATCAAAGCAGCTATTTAATCCAGTGGCATGATTATCTGAAGAGACGTAATGTTAAAAGATGTGTCTGACATTCAGTGTTTTCCCTCTAGGAGGACAATATCATGAGACATTCCTCTCAGAAAGAAAAGAGGGTGAAGTGAATGACCCATGAATCTTAATACAGCTCTACAGCTCTGTGAGGCCTTGCTTTGGTATCTCAGTACAGAACATGACTGTCTGGACAAATATACTGTCAATCCATCCAATGTGTTGATATTTTCAACCTCATGGTGGCGCTAGAGGAAATATCAGGGGATCACTTAAGTCAGTATAATTCATCCTCTGTGCCTCATGAATGTTTGCAAACAATTTCATGCCAATCCATCGGACAGATATTTCAGTCAAAGTGTTGGACCAACTGAGCCTCAGGCTCAGTGTCATCCACAGATCAAAGTGTGGCTAAAAATGCCAAAGAAGCAGCTCTGGAATGCGATGGCTTCCTGCTTTTCTTTGTCTTTTATTACATGACACTGAATCTCTTTGGCATTTGGACAGCTGGTTGGGTAGAAAAGGCAATTTGAATGTCAGTTTGGGTTTTGGTAATTGCCATCTCTAAAGCCGTGCTGCTAAAATGTTAACTTTCAGCAAAGCATTTCCTGTCTTCTCTCCTCCTACTTCTGCTCATTTATCACATTTTCTGCTTTAAACTTTCAAGGGGAGAAAGTCCTCCCAGTATGCATATCGCAGAGCAGATTACTTTTGGCGCAATTGATTTATGACCTTGCCCCCTCGGTCAAACCTCATGGGCCAGCGATTCATCACAACTGCGACAATGGCAAGCAGACAAGCGTCTGAAGGAGCTGGCCTGCTCCAGGAAGGAATAACTCACTTATCTGGAGCTGAGATTGTTGTGCACATGATTAGATAGAGAAAATATGGCTGAGGCAAACAAACAAGCCATTCATTTCACATAACCTGGTTACTTCCAAAAGGGGACTTTTATCAATGTAGTTGGCACACCCTCCTGGTCCATAAAGAGTTATCAGAGCACTTCCTGGAGTGGTGTAGGAGTTTATTAATCCTTTTGTTACACCGCTACCGTTTTATGGCACCAATGAGCAGATTGGATCTATGGATATGACACAGTGAATGGAGGAAATGCCCATACAAGGAGCAGACCTCATGAGTCAGGAAGTGAGGAGTAAAAAAAAAAAGAGGAATGGTTGGAGTAGATAAGAAGCATGCCGGAGATCTTTGAACTCTGAACCCAACCCATCTTTGAACACCATGACCTCAGAGCCTGAGTCAGACGGGGAAGCACAGAGGAAACGGGAACACTGAGGAGAAACTGACGCAGTTAAACAGACACACCTTTCAGAGCTGAAGAAGAAAGAAGAAATCAAGAGCAGCAGACTGAGATGAAAAATGGTCCTCTGAGAGCAGAATGATAAAAGGCAGCACAAGGCTGCTCCTGGCCGCTGTGTGAGCAGCCTCTTTTTGTGGCCGAGAGATCCAGGCATCTGTCCCACACGGTCCCCGCTAGGAGACCTGGGGGGTGGGGGGGGGGTGGGGGGGTGGGGTGGGGGGGGGTGGGTTTGCGCAGCTGTGTTACTCACACTCCCAAGAGGGTCAACCAAGGACAAGGCCGCAGCATCAAACCAAACAGCCAGAGAGGCAGAGAGCGCCAAACCTCAGTGTGCCTTTATATACCCGAGCCCCACACCACATGAAGAGAAAATAACCAGTCGCCAATCTGGATTTGCACTGCAGGGTTGGCATGCAAACCCGAGGACGCATTCTGGAGAGTATGTGCAGACAAGACATGACTCCACATGGACGGAGGATGGACAGGAACCTTTCTCTACGGGAGGCTTTAGGGTAATATGAGAGGGGATTATCAGTCCATGAAGCCCGCATCACACGTATCCGTGTGTGCTCGTGTACACGTTTGCACTTGACAACAAGAAAATGGCTCTTTTCCGTTCATTAGACCGCATGCAGCATGAGTCAACGCTCGCAGCCTGTCATCAATACTGCTCCACAAAGACTAGCAGCAGTAAACACGACTGAGTTTGGTGTTTTGAAGAGCAAAGGTCAGGGTTTGGATTTCATGTCAACAAAAAATATCTCCAAAAATACTATGACACAGTGTACTGTGCTTATAGAGTTTCAAAGTAGAGATGCCGGTTCTGGTCCTACTTTGGAGTCTGTTGGACAATTCCAAGTTTACTCTAGATTCATATTAAGCCGTCATTTTGAATGATTTTAACTTTAAGAAATCTTTTGTCCATTAATGCTGATTAACTTATGTTGATGAAGTTCTTAATTGACCCAGAATTTGAAAGTGAACCGACTTAAACTGTTAATGTATCATAGCTTCTGCTCACTGTTAGCAGTGAACGCCAGTTTTGTATAGATGATTTAACTGTGAGAGTTTCATGTTCATCCAAGCTTTGGAAGTGGTCTACTGTCCACCCACCTATCCACTCCACTCAACAATGTCTGTATAAAAAAAAATAAAAGGGACTTTTCTACCCTTGGTGCCCAAAATAACTCCTTCTTCCACTCTATGAAGCAACAACACTTTTCCTGAAATGGGTCTGCAGTTTTTACTACAGATATTGCTGTTTTGGCTCGGAAAAGGACTGACTGTGGTCACAGAGACCGATGGTGCTTCTGTCCAACAGTCAGACGTCACTGGAAAACAACAGAGCCTTGTCTGAACTCCTGCAGTACACTGACACACAGACGTGAGTCTAACACAAAGTCAAAATCTTGCAATTTAATAGACAGGAACAACCGCTGAAAATTACACCACTTTGATAACCACAGATTTGGAGGGAAAGTTAAACGTCCAAGACTTAATTTAATCTCTCCAATAACATGATTACAGCACAAACCCCCCTCTCATTAGACGGACATTTCACTTTCCATGTTATCACCAAAGCGTTTTTTTATTCCATTCCTCTGTTAAGCCTTGAGGTGTTGGTATCCAGTGCTGCTGTGTGCAGGTTGACTGACAGGTCTCTCCTCTTAGCCCCCTGGCTCCGACTGACTTTATCACACAGTGAATCACACAAAGTCCTCTGAGCCGTTGGCGCCTGCTGCCTATTTACCTACTAAAGTGCACACCTTAGCTCATTTCTATGATGGCTGGGGCTGATTTGTTAAAAAAAAAAAAAAAAAAAACACCCTTGGGATCTCAAAAGCTCATCCAGCATGTAATTACTATCCGTCTCCTGGAGGAATGATCTGGTCTGAGGTGTAAGAACTAGTTAAATGGTTGAATAAACAGCAATATTCTTCATTTCTGTGTAAGCACACCTGCCAGTCACTTCCATTTGTAATAAAGGATCACTGTGCTGACTCAACTGGTGCATTTAAACCAAGACGATGAAACTTTTGCTTAAAAATAGCAGCTGTGGCCACAAATGACAACTATTGGATCAAGGCAGATGATAAAATATGAACAGCAGCACAAGTCGTCAGTGTCAGCACACAGATCAATAATGTCAGTTCTGATTAGAAAGTTAGATTTTTAATCAGCTAATCAGGTGTCACTTACTGTAGCTAATGTTAACTGAATTTAGCTAATGTTAGCTCGTAACATCCAGTTGCTTATGGTAGCTAATGCTAACCAACACATCAGCAAACATTAGCAGAGGCGTATGGTAGCTAATGTTAGCTGGAAGTTAGTTAATGTTCACTAAGATTAGCTGACATCCCGTCATTTTTGCTAATGTTAGCCAACATTATACTCCTGTAGAGTTTGGAGTCATTGTGTCTCCACACTGTGGACAGCATTAGCTAAACAATGATCCTTGTTATTTCCCGGTGTTGTCAGGGGATTCACCTACAATAAAAGCCACTGTGTAGATGATTACTTAGAATGTAATGTGAGATTTACTAGGAAACTGCTTGTTTCTGTGTGTATTTGTAGAATCGCCTGATGTATACTGTAAAAGGAGCATGCCAGGTATAATGGCTTTGCCAGCGATCCTGCGTACAGTGTTTAAATACAGGGAAAAAAAAAAAAAAAAGGAGAGGCAGCTGGGCTCCACCAAAATCCAAAAAACAGCTCTGTGCTGTTTGCTTTTCCACAAGTTTTTCCCATATTCACTACCCTTCTGTGGCTTAGACTGGCTATGCTACACACAGTGTGCCAATGAACAAGAAAAGCCAAATGGGAACCGTGCACAAAAACACTACCCTGCTCTGTGGTAAGCGCCAGCCCCGGCACACCCTGTCCACATATCGCAGACCCACAATCTCACATTCTCTGCTTTCTGTGTGTGCAATCACACTGATGAGAGTCGTGGCAGACTGGCAGGATAACAGGTTGCGGTATAAAAGCACAAATGCCATGTCCTATCACATCTAATACCCAGACTGAGCAGAGATGATGTTATGTTCCTAATCTGCTCTGATCCTGAAGAACTATCTCCAGATGTCATCAGACAGACCAGTCATCATTTTCTCTTTCTCTAAGTCCACCATCTATTTTCTGTCATAGTATCTGATACCTGACTTGTGTAAATGAGATCTTAAATGTATGTACCTAACTATATTAGCATTAACTTTAAAATACAAAGAACGTGACTATCTGAAAATCTGATCACATAAAGGATGGAGACACAACAGGGTTCTTTATCAAACGTGTCAAATGTAAAGCAGTCTCCTTTCTTGCTCTCTCTCTCTCTGTCTCACCTTGCTTGTAGTGTTATCAGCAGCTAGAGTATTCCTTGGTGGGACTTGGTAGACATCTTGTCCAGGAGGAACTTGGTAGATGCTTTGCTGACTGTGCTGCTGTGGACTCTGAAGGGACGGTGGCACCTGGTAGATCCCCTGAGCCCCCGAGCCAGGCTTCTGCTGATAGGCTGAGCTCTGAGGAGAGGACTGGGCGGCTGCGCTGGCGGCCGGCGACTGGGCCTCGAACATGGGTCCAATCAACAGTTTCAGACGGTTGCCAGGGGCGATGCCTTGGCGGCCGTGCAGGGAGCAGAGCCACCAGCCCTCCAGGCCTCCTGTGTTCTGCTCAATGACAGTTAGGATGTCCCCTTTACGGAAGGCCAGCTCCTCGGGGGACTCCGGCATGTTGTCGTATAACGCTTTGGCCATCAGGTTCTGCAGAAAGAAGCAGACATTCTTTAGACACATTTCTTTGTTTCAGTAAGACAGAAATAAACAGCTTTTACCATCTGTCGGGTTTGACTAAATTTCCTCATCCAACTTAAAAACTTATAATTAAAGTATCAGTAGTTCTTACAATGTCAAACTGTTCCTTTAAAACACACAAGTTTATTATTATTTACTAAACTTCTATGGCAGTTTTAAAATGCTTTGGTGGACGACATGCTGGTGAGCAACTTTCTGCACTTAAAATTACCATGCAGGATTGCATTAACCCCCAGCTCCACACCAGATGTCTTTCAAACCAATCTGAACTTGATGGGATTTTCTCAGCTTGCGCCCTGCTCCAGGGCACAGTTATCTAAAGGGCCAGTGAAGGCGGAGGGATAATGACTCAAAACCACAGATTCTGCAGATAGGAAAAGCCCCAGAGTGTGCCACTTCAGTGTCTGAGAGAGGCATTTAAGACTAATTGCCACTAAATGCATCAATCTTTTCTTTTATCCTTTATTCATCCAGGGAAGGAGTTAACTGAGCATGAATACTTCTTTTCACCTGCTTCATACTCACAATAACAAAGTTGAACTCCTGGGAGCTGCCCCGTACGACAATAGTTAAATGGAAGTTAAATGTTAAATCTAAAGCCTCATCTTGTAGCATAGTAAACTGGATTAAACCCACTCTGATCAGATCAAATGAGCTGAGTTGAGGATAAGATTGGGGTCCTAAACGGACTAAAAGCTACATGCACATTTGGACCCAGAAGAAAAATACTTCTACAGAGTGAGGATGATCAAAAACCACAAACAGCAACATATACAGCTTCTTTAGTTCATGTTATTAAAGTCCCACTGTGTGAATCAGTCCACTGGCTGCTGGTCTGAGGCTTTCTTCAACCCTCTGTGGCCTTCCTCTCTCCTGCCCAGTGTGATTCAGGCAGTTCCCATGTGAAAATCTCTCTTCTAGTAACATCGTTATCTCTCGCTGTGGGCCTGGCCTCCCTGGCTATTGTCTAAGTGCACTGTCAGGGCTGCTAGCCAGCAACACCCGTCACACAATTACCCCCTCCCAATCACCCCCCACCACCAGCTCACTGCAGCAAGTTTGATCATGACCTCCGGAGGTCAACGTTGCCCAATGGGAGCGGATCCTTGATGTCTGCTCATTCCAATCATTTGATCAAGGCTGGCAGAGTCATCCACGAGGAAACAAAATGCAGCTCCAATTAGACGGACACACAGTACAACATTTTCATATTTCCATCCTGATAAACACAATTAGAAAACATTAATAGAACAGCTGCCAAAGACACTAAATGACATTACTGAAGCAAAGTGGTCCATGACTAATATGAGAGGTCTTCAAGAGGATGTGACCGTGATGTGTCTAAGAGAATATTGTAGCCCACAGTGGGTGATGTTACTGTGAATAAAACTGGACAGAAATCTGAGACAGACTCTGTTTTCCTAAAAAACGAATGATGATGATGATGATGATGATGATGATGATGATATGACGAACAGAATATTCAGATAAACACCGGTTAAGACAGAATTTCTTTTGTGCCCAAGAGAAAATTCGGAGCTCAAGAAAATTGATGAATGCAATAAATTGTGTGAAATCACTCGTACGCACGAGCCACTTAAGAACGCATCTGTCTGTATGAGGCTCAGAGGAGAAATGAAATCAGCTCACAGACACAAGAACAACATGGATCACTTATTGTCTCTGCAAGTTACAGTGTGAACAAAAATAAAGCTACTGAGAGTCACCTTTGTTCAAACAGACCTCGATACTGCAGCCCAGCTTGGCTTTGCAGAGATACAAGCAAAGTGTGAGAGACACTGTGACCCAGCATCCGTCCTGTAAACCACACAGATGTTCATCTCACAGCTCTGCAGCACAATCGCTCACACATATTCAAACTTTCATGAAGCATTTGTGCAGATTTGAAACTAACCTATGAGCCTGTTTTGTTTTGTTATGAACGGCTCTAAAAATACTTTTTTCACCTGGATACTGATTTTAAAAATAGCAACATAAACAAAAAGTAAAACAATTGGTTTATTTTTCACCACAAACAATGAGGAAGTAAAGCCACTGTCAACAGAATTACTAAGCTCGATAAAAGACTGTAATCATCAGTGACAGCCTGTGAACAAACCACTCTGCATCTGGACTCTTTCAGACATCAGTTTGTGGAAATAATGCTTCAACAAACATGATCACATTGTATTGTCTGTTGCAGTAAGTTTGGGGACCACAAGGATGCCAGAAGGGAACAGCTCCACATGTTTTCACACTCTTAACCTTCGTTCTCACTGCTTTTATTAAGGCGGAGCTCGTATGTAAATATTAATGGTCATTCTGATCACTTTACAACACATCCACCAATGAAGAGCTGAACATAAATCTACACATCTGAAGGGTCATGTGAAGCCCTAATCATAGTGAACAAACAGGTTGTTAGCTGTAATGGCTAACAGCTGCATGCAGATCCTGTTGAAAGGATGCAGAGGGGGAAGCTGCTGCTCCTGTTTCTTTTTTTTGTTTGTTTCAGTCATCACTGTAATCGGAGCAGGTGAAACTGACTATTAAACTGGGTGTCACATCTCTGGCATAAACATTGGTTAATCACAACATGGTGACTCCACCACTCGACATTGATCCTCCTATAAACACATGTGTTTGTCATTTGTCAGGCAGGGAGGCCCCTTCTGCCTTCCCCCACAGATGAGCGCCAGCTTCCAGGAAGTTATCTGTTAGAAGTCAGCAAGGCGAGAGGCGTTCTGCTGCTTCCTAATGTAAATATGAAGTGTTTCTGGTCCTGACCTCAAATCTTAATGAATAACAGAGGGTGGCAGAGGTGGACAGAGTGGGTTACAGTGAAAACACCATCTTATCTCAAGAACACATTGAAGGGCTTTTAATAGCTTCGCTCTTTGCTACATTTCAGACCTTTTATGAGCCGTCAATCCTTTAAATGTATTTTATATTAAAGTTGATTCTGACTTCATGTGTATCTTTATTTCTGCTTTATTTGACTATTTCATTTTGACTTGGAGCTGAAATGATTTTAAACAAAGGACTGCCCGGAATTCTCTCCGAGAGTAAACTGGATCTCTGCTCTGTGAAATTATGATAAATATTTTGCACTTTTCTGACATTTTAGAAGCCAAACAATGAATTGATTAATCAAGAAAAATAAAAATATTCAATAGTAAAAAATAATAATTGATTGAAGCCATATTTAAAACCTCTATTTAAAATATACTAGTTTGTTTATTTACTTAACTAACTTCATTTGTGCCTTTTTTGTTTCACAATTCACTTAAATGCTCGTTATGTTAATGAAGTCCAAACCAAAGAACATGAATTTATTGTCAAAGAAAGCTCAAAGAAAGCAGACAATCAAATAAGTAATCGATCATCAAAAGAGTTGCAAACAAATTTTGTCAATGAACAAATCCATGAAGCAGAGAGTTCTCAGTCAAAGGTCTTCAAATAATTCAAAATATATCAGAAGAAAAATCATCACATTTGCAAGAATCAGAGAATTTTTTGCTACTTACGTTACTTACAGATTATTATTATTGACTAATTGACAGACTTGTTTCAGTTTTAAACACGCTAAAGATTACGCTTACAAACTTAAACTGGCCTAATTACTGAAAAACAGATCACGTCCAGAAGACATTAGAAATAAATTAATAAATATTTCACACACATGTATGTTTTTGTTTTCGGGGGTCTTCCAGGTTTCATCCTGCCCTCTGTAACATCTGGCTTCAGAGACGCTCTCACGTTCTTGTATGTTTTTAGCATTAGAAAGCGAGGAATCGTGCAAAGCTGAGCTGTCCAGATTTGCACCTGGAACACGATACACATCTTAAAGAGCAGATGTCTGAGCCCCTCCACTCTGAGCCCCCCTCTGCTATGACTCACACACCTCCACATCAACAAGGCATCGTTTTCCATAAGCGTCTCGCCTGAACACAAACAGTATAAAGGTCCTCTCATTTGTGTGGAGGCCATGCCAAAAATAAAAACTTATGTAACTTCACCGCCTGCTGAAAGGGCCCCACCTTTGCTTTCACTAAGAGCTTTCTGGGTGGTTTTGGCTCAGCATCTCTGGGGTACACATCAATCTAATAATAATGAAGGTGGCTTTGGCTAAACAAGCTCACAAATACCCAAATTCCCCTGCTACTGCGGCCAAAAACACAACCGCACAACATAGCAGAAACCCACATCTCCATGGCAACCGGAGCGGTCCTGCTTCCAAAGACACAAAGATGTTTTTAACCCAAACAAACACAACCTGCTCCCAAAAAAGTAGTATGCTCTGACTGTGAGAACATTACGGCAGAACCTTGTCATGTGAAAATTAGGGCCATACCACTGTAACACGTGTCCCGGGGTGGTTCGCGGAAAAGGGCGAACCAGCACACTCATTTGGCCTCATTTCACATGGTTAAATATAGAAAATAATTATAGTAATGACGATAATGAGGACCTGATGACTTTTATGAGCCGTTCCTCAGAGTGCGGCCTGCTGTGGGTGAGAGGCAGTTCAAATAAATGGGCCGTGTGAAGGGTTCTGGGTAGGAAGGGCTCATGGGAAGTGGTTCAGAGCTCAGAGTACATGGTAATTTCTTCATTTGGACAGTTTTCAGGAAGGTTGACCCTCTGATTACTGCCTCTTTACCAGCCAGTGGCTGTGTATTAACATAATTATACAACAGGCTCAGTGAAATTTCTCCTCCTCTATTTCTGTGGAAAAAGTTTCATGTCACAACTTTTATTTGAAACCTATAAACACACAGGAAACGTGATCCGACACATGCACTGCTGCCACACAATGACTAATTGATATCTTATGCAAGCGGTTGTAAATCAATAGTTAGAACGCAATGCGGCGAGAATCGGAAGTACATAACTGTTAAACATCAATAGCTTATTCCAGCCTTGCAGTCATTAGCTATTGACTAGTAAACATAAATCACTGTATCAGCTTTTTGCTTTGTTTCTTTTCCAACATAATGAATGACATTAGTTTGTTTTGTGACTGATTGTGAATATTTTTATTGGACCACAAAGATACAGCACACCAAACTCCTCCAGGCTGCTAGAAAAGGCTCTATTCATTGTGCCTGCTGTTGCATAAAAGACTATTGTGTCCCCAGTGTAAATATGACACCCACCTTCCCTCTTGTTGAGCTGCAGCACTGCGAGAAAATCTCCACACCCTGAAACATCTAAACAGCAACAGCGTGGCAACTGTCTCTTTAACAGGATGTGATGTGCCGTGTTGGGCCTAACCACACTGTAAGCTGCGACAAACCACCAATGCTCAAAAGCCCTCACTTTGAGAGCTGAAATACTTGTTTAGTTAGTGGATACACATGACTAAAACTGTGAATAATCATGGAGTTTCCTCAAAACAAAACCATAAGAAGTATGAAAATGTAATCCTCTTTTAAAGGTGGTTATAGCTTTTACACTTCCTGTATGGCTGCTTGTGTTAAAATAACTTTGAAAGATTCTATCTTTATTAAAGCCCCAGTCACATCAGAAAGTCTTTATGTAGCAACTAGTACTCAGAAAACTGTTTTTTTCCATTTTCTTAAAATGATTCATCAAATATATAAATGGTAATATTCATTTATAAAGGAAAATAATCATTAGATACATTGTTGCCTAATTCAGTCTGACTGTGTACTTAAGTTAAGATCATGATGAAATATGATGGTAAGAGTGTAAAAACCGTCTGCCATCAGTCACAGGAAGTAAGTTGAGTAACTTCTTAGTTAAAGTGACTGTTCTCCTTCGTCTCCTCCTCCCTCCTAACATTCATCAGAGTGTTTTATTTTTTTACTGTCACATAAACTACAAGGTAAGTTGACATGACTCCCTCCTCTGTTTCCGTCCCACTCCTTAGCCTGCAGCAATTCCTGCCTCCTGCAGAACCCAAAGAGATCCAGATCCAGCTAAGACTGACCCAGTCTCATCATTTCACATCTTGGACTCACTTGTTCTGGCCCTGGATGCCAAGTCCAACCTATAATTAGAAGTGAAAGCCACACTAGAGGTATTTTCACAAAAGTGTATCAGATTTTGTGAACTGGAGAGGCTGCTGGGGAAACATATTGTGCAACGTTGCCTCTCATATTCTGCCAAGTCATTCTAGGACTGTGTGAATGGTGTGAAGCAGCAGGAAGAGAAACTGTCCTTCAATTTGAGGACCCATGTTGGAAGGCATTTATGTTGCTGAAGTGTCTTTGAGCAAAGCTATGAATATCTGCAAGCACTGGGGGGCTTTGTTTGGTTGCAGACACTGACCTAAACAAACTAGTATTTACTGCATCTACAGGGGTCAAGAAAGCACCAGTGACACAAAAAACAACAGCATGGTTGGTATTCATGGGGCCCCAGCCAAGAAGCGCTCTGTTTTGGCGGGGCAGAGAGGTGGATTATTTCCAAGCTTGGCATTGATGCCAAACGAGGGTACATGAGTGCATCGTGGTAACCCCCGGAGACGAGAGCTAATCCCTCCAAGAGGGAACAGCTGAGATGTGAAATATGTTTCATGGTATCTCTGCAGGGCCACAATGGGTTTTACATATAGGAATAGGCAATGAGATGGAGATTCACTGCAGTGTCCTCCTGATTTCACGCTAAGCAAAGATCTCACAGACACAAAGAATTGAACAACGTAGGCTGCCATCCTGGCTCTTTGAAACATGAAGGGTACGTGAGATAAAAGGAGCATGTTTTGTTTCTTGGAGGGAAACATCCACCCTTTAACACTTCAGTGCTTCTGAAAACACACTGACGCTTTTACATTTTGGATTTCCTTCTAAACGTTTTAGAGGATTTTAGAGATGAGGGTGACAGCTGTTTTTGATGAACTGATGTTCTGTGCTTATTACAAAACAACATGTCAGAAAATGTCCTGAGGATGTCATTAAATGTCTACTGCCACTACCACGAGGTTTAATGACAGAAACTGTCTCATGTAACCAACAACAAATATCAGACTTTAGTGTCTGCTCCACAAAAAATGTTTCTTCTTTTCATCTCACACCGACTGACCAACACTTTTGTTACCAAGAGCAGCCTCAACAAACCAGAACAAGGTTATCCCCCTTTGCACCTGAACAAATGCAGGTAAACACCAAACTGACACCTGATCTCTGAAAGCTGTTCAGTGAAATGACGGAGATCACTCAGAGGTCTACGTCTTAAGTAAGTGTGATGAAGGAGGTTTTTCTCCCACATAAAGTTTCGAAAACTAAATCTGAGATGTTATCACCCATTTCAAGAATCAGTTTAGTCACTTATGAGAAGTTTTGTTGCATTAAATGATTACTTTCATTATGGATAAACCTGCAGGTTTTATTAGTAATTAATAGATTCATACATTTGTCAACAGTCAAAAATCCAAATCTAGAAATAAAGTCTTCCTGATATACACATACATGCTACATACAGAGGCCCACTACATCTTGAGAGATGACCATGCAGAATAGTTGGCATTCCTGGAGGGGAAGGAAGGGGGAGGTGAGAATTATTTCCGCCAAAGGTCAAACATGGAAATGATTACATGCATTGTTGCTGATGTTGGGCAGTCTCTCTCTCTATGGATGAAATGAACACACAGTGTTGTCTGTCTCCCCGCTGATCGTTTTCAAATGTTAATGACTGGCTCATGGTGCGAGGGTGCAGTGTGTGTGTGTGTGTCGTCGGCAGCTATTCATTCTTAGTGGGGGAGAAGGTTCAGCAAGGTTCACACTTGCTGAAAAATTTGGACAGGAGCAAATTTGGGGCAAGTAAGTATCCCAGCATGATGATAATACGACTTTTTAAATGATCTGTGCTGTATTCAGTTTCATAATAACATAAACAGCCTGTGGAAATCAGTACAGAATCATTGATCAGTACAGAAGAGGACTGTATGCCTGTTGTCCTCTGAACTCTGTTCTTCTCTTAGGAGAAGACAAATGTCTCTTTCTACACAAAGCTGCACAACCAAACATGCCCAACACACGGAGAAGAAAAGACTTGGTATCCTGGTGCGCCCCACTGCCAGACTCATTAGCAATGTAAAGGGGCACCTTGAAACAATCATGTGCATCTTCCGAACAACCTTCCCACGCACAATCGCCTGGAATGCTCTCATTCTCACAGGGCGCCCCTCCACCCCTCCCCCACCCCCACAATACATCCAACTCTGTTTGCCCTCTCGTTCCCCCACAACTTCCCCTTTCTTTCATTTTCTGCAGGCCCTTTCAGCATCACAGATCCTCCTCCTTCTCCTCCTCCTCCTCCCTCTCAGAACAATGTCTGCTTGCTCTCCTCCAGCCATCTTTGCTGTTGGACCAGCGCCTGGAACCTGAACCCATAAAAAAGAAACACAGACACACAGACACAGACACAGACACACAGACACACAGATACACACAAACACGCACGCACGCACGCACGCACGCACGCACGCACGCACGCACGCACACACACACACACGCACCACCAGAATTTGGATTCACCTAATCACTCCTCACTGTGGTTTTGAAGCTATTTCTGCAACAGTTACGTCAGTTACAGAGAATGAGTTAAAAGGTTGTGGAAGTCTTTCAGAGAGAATGTAGAGGTCTTCTTTAAACTCATTTTGCCCCCACACTGTTCATGTGTCATAACACATGAACAGTCTGATAGGTTTGATATGATAACAGTTTGATTGATATCACTCATTTGGTAGATATAAATCTAGAACCAGGAGACAGTCATCTTAGACTGGAAACAGGGAGAAGAAACAGATAGGATGGCTCTGCCCAAATGTAACTAAATCTGCCTACCTGCTCAGCTAAGCTAACAGAGTGGCATTTTCTTCTCTACTGCTGCCACTGAGAGAAAATAGGTGCATTTCCCAAAATGTTAAACTGCTCCTTTAAACTACGTCAGACATCTCTTTCTCCGTCTCTCATGCTCCTTCTCTTCAGAACCCCCCGGGCCTCACTGATGCTGTAAGAGATCCGTCTGTGTGCGCACCCATCAGGGGGATTATACGCATTAGGTGACCTATGGAAGGAAAGCCTTCCCTTCACACCTGAACACCCGCTGGAAACCATCTCTGATGTCAGAAAAGAAGAGGGTGGAGGGGGGGTCAGTGTCTGGCCAGAACCTCACCTCAGGACATGTGATGGGGCACCAATGACTGGGGTGACCTCGTTAAGCTTCTGTTGAAACTTTATGAGGAAAGGAGTGCTGAATATAGCTGTGAATAATTCATCGCGGACCTGACAGGGGACAGAGTAAACTTTGACACTGTTTAACAGATTTAAACATGGATCTGAGAGAGGGCTGACCTGCACGTCTCTGCCTGCCTGGCAGTGTTGCATAATGCAGAAGTGTTTATCATAAAGCAAAGAGCACTCTGCATGATTTGCTCTCCCTATCTCGCCCGAGCGTGGATAAACAAAGAAGTGTAGACACAGATTTACGTCAGAAAGGTTGTGTGCTGTACAAATCTCCTTCCTACAGAAAGATAACAGCTTGGAAAACACAACTGCTTTCACATTTAACATCTACTGATTAATCTTCTTGTTGAGGATGAAACCAGTGCTGAACGGAGACCGGTTCAAAGTTGTTCCCTCCTCTGAAATCCTTGCTACACTCTCTGGCCTCGCTCCAAAAAACAACATCATCATCATGGATTGTTGGGCTCTCTCTGCTCTGTGAACTGTGTACTTAACAGGACAGTGAGTCAGTTAGAACCATGACGCAGATACGCAGTGTGGACACCCTCCAATCACAACCACACCCGACTGAACAGGGACAGCAGGCCCAGTGGACGCTGAAGGAAAGACATCCAAACTGTGTCAAGTCCAGGCTCTGGGCCAAAACTTTTCAAAAACAGCTAGTGAAGAAGTGAAGCCACTGCCCTTCAAACCCCCGAATCATCCAAATACTTTGTATGACAGTGCAGTATTTGCTTCCCTAAATGGAGAGGCAGACTCCAAGCTCAAGTGTACAATGCACAAAACAAAGTGGTGATGGGCACGACCAAAGATTTTTCCAAACTGTGTTAAAAGCTCACAAAGCAGGCGTCAAAACATGTCAGCTCTCCACTATAGTCAGTCCAGAACCTTCTGTGGGTCAGAGGAAGTGACATCAACCTGTCCATCACAAAATAAACCTCAGTGACTGACAGTGACTGACAGTGACAGAGCTGAGAGCTCCAATCCTGACAAGACCATCAAGGAGATCTCATGGGCACAATACACATCTGACAATCCAGCTCAGGATATGAATTAGTCACAGTTGTTCTGACACATCTAGCTGTAGTTTGTATTGACATGAGTGTGTTCATCAGTGTGATAAACTCACTGTAGACCCTCCTGGAGCATCGAGCCATTCACCAACTCATCAAAGTTCTTAGAAAGTCATTTTCAAACTGTTTGGACTTTTGAATCATTTCCTGTTTCCAGCTTCTCGCTTTTCAGGATTCTGTCTTCTATGATGAGAAGTTTTCAAGATAGGCTCAGGAGCTCTGATAGAGAAGAACAGTATATACATTCACAGTACTGCGGAGTGCAGTGAGAGATCATGAACAGGACTGTTAGAAGAATAGAATAAAAAAAATTGATATTTAGAAAAAACAAAACAAAAACTTTGGAGGTTTTTAGTGACGGGGTGAGTGAAGTGAAGTGTTTTCACTGTTTTCACGGTGTTTGTCAGCACACACACATACACACACACTAACCTGAGCTCACATGAGAAATCGTTCTGTTTAGAGGAGGGGGTGTTCTTCCTCTATGCACGCCCCTGTGATGGCACTAAATGTAGTGTGAAGACAGAAACAGCAGCAGCCTCCAGAGACACATTCAACACAGTTATCAAGCAGAACAGACAGTGTCCTGCTCTCATCGCCCATGTTCACTGTAGTTTCCCTTTTTCTGATTTTCAAAATAACCCGGATGCACTCATTTAAAGAGCTCACAATCATAGCTGACCAGAGCAAAGTGGAAAAGTTTGAGAAATGAACAGTTCCAGCAGACACTGAACATGAGACACGGTCTGACCGGGATCCAGTCTGTGCCGCTTCACTTACTTTGTATTTCATGTTGCAGCTCTTCTCTCAGACTCCGGGAAAAGTGACAAATATATCCGATTTTTGGCGTCAAGGAGCGCGCATCTGAAGAACCGTAGACTGCGGTGTTTTTCTGGTTTTTAACCGGCCATCCAGAGCCTCGAAGACGGGAGAAACACGCACGGAGGAGCCAGCCAGAGTGGACCGCTTCTTTCTACTCCTCTTCACCAGATTGCGCTTCACCACATTGACTGTCGACCAGCTCATTTGCATAAAAAGCCACTGATTGGTCGAAAGAAACATTCTAGCCCGTCCCCTCTCTCCTGCCCCCTGCTCTGTTACAAAAGTGACGTCATTATCAGGCTACAATGGTAGAATCAGGTGTAAAAAATCAGGTGTTTTGTTCTATTTATATTGATAACATGAAAGAAGTCACTCCTTTGTCTCAGTTCTCTGGAGCTGATCATGGTCTAAATTTACATTGTATGTATGTTAGCACTTCCTGTTTGCAATGTGTCACTGGATTACTCTGACACTGATTAACTTAAAATCATGATCATTTGTAAGTAGCTTCTGTGTATATGGTCACTGAAGATACATATGTGTGTCATGTCTGATTTGACATTTTATGACAAGTGGCTGTGAAATTAAGGTGGAAGTGACAAAAACTGCAGTTCCTCAAACGTCCACTTGAGGCTGGCTCCAAAAGTGAGTCAGTCTCCATAAGTCCCCATGTTAAAATGTCCAACTTCACAGCAGAAATAAACATGTTTACAGCCTGGTACAAAAAACAGTTTTGGTCTCTATAGCTAATTTCTCTGTTCATGACAACTGTACTGAGGGTGAATCTTTATAGAACTCACCTGTTCAAATTATATTAAGACTTAAAGTTATGCAGAATTAAGAGCGTGGATGCTTTGGTTGACAGGTGGGTGCTGTCAGAGGCAGATAATTTCAGCTACCAGGCTTCATTCAGCCCACTTCAGCTCCACCTCTTTGCTCATTTTTGGATAAGCCGTGAGGCAGCAAAGGCAGAACCACCACATGTCACAGACACTAGGTCCAGGGTTATTTATACAGTCTATGATATGATGCAAACTGCAGCGTCATGCTGAGGGATTTAGAATCATAGCAGTCATTGTTTTTGATGCTGTCCACTCATGAACAGCCCCAAATACCAGTCATTAGAATTATTTTTACATTCTACAGAAGAAGAAGAATTTTGACATAAAAGTGTGTCAGATCTAATCTACAGCTGAATGTAGCCCTGCTAACAAAAAGCTGTGAAAATGAAACTAAATATAAACTATTACTACTGTATATAATATGCTATTAAACATTTTTTTTTACTTTTTAAAATACATTATTTTTACATTTACAGATGTGTTCTGTAATATGTTTCAGCAACAGTATTTCTTTTGAACATGATTCACTGATTACACATGGTGTAGCCATTGTGGCTCTGTGATGAACAGAGTGTTTGTCTTTCTGAGAAAAACCCTGAGTGTGAAGGAAGTGCGATTATGTAGCATTTTCTTCTGCACGGAAATGTGTCTGCAGCTTAGAAGAAAATTACAACACCCAGGAACACAACCTTTTCTTTCACCTCTCCAACACCATCACCACCTCCTTCAATGAATAAATAAATACATAAATAAATAATTTCTTCTGGAGCCCGTCCCGAGCACATCTTTTTAAAGCTGCCCTGTGCTGCAGAGCTCAGCTGACAAACATACATTCAAATCAACAGCTACAGCTTCAGTGTACATATTTGTTTTTTTAAGAGGATCATGGTTTCACCACAGACACATGAAACTCAATGATCTAAACAAATCCTTCTTTGAAAGTTAGTCCACAAAACTGTGTGTTTCTCCTCCACTCTGAAAATGACAAACACGAGTAGAACTGGCACAATAAACATCATACATTCAAAGACTCTCAATCTCTCTGTACAAAATAGAATTCAGTTCAATATTCTATCAAATTCTTGAATTTGTTAATGAGTTATTTTCAGTGCTCACCCTGACTTGAGTGCAGATAACAGCAGAGATGTTGCTTCACACTCAGCTCTGCGTCTAATGGAAGTGACAAGAAACACCCAGGCTGATCTCTGACAAGCTGACAAACTGGCAGGAAAGTGTTTCGCTTCTCGGCATTACCCTGCTAACACCTCATCATCAGTGCACGCAGCTAGTCTCTGCAAAGTCTGCAATCTGCATGCCATGAACACAGAAACATGATAGAAGAAGTTACTTCAAACATTTTGTGCTCATACTGGCCTGACGTTGAACTGCCTGTTTGTTACTGAGACTGTTTTCTGTGGCGTTTTAAAGAGGCAGAAATCTCCTGTAATTAGTCTGCTTCTCATGTGTTTCCAAATGCTCTAATTTGTGTCAGCTCATTTATCACAATCACAGGGACCCTATCGGCTCTCATTGTCCCCTCTGAACACTCATATCCTCAGATGAATGCCTCCTGTAAGGGCACTCAAAACACTTTGTGTAATATACACCATGCCCAGCTGGAGCCCATTCTCTGGGCCACAAGTGGGTACGGGGGGCTATTCTTTTCTGTGTATGGCATGTGATTATGTGCCTGTGAGCACCTGTTTCCTATGACAAACACAACTCATTTCCCCATCTGTTTATATCAGCACTTTGGAAGAAAACAGCCTGAAATAAGCCAAAAAGGTGGTTTATCCCCTCTTCACAACATTTGGCTGGATTGAATGAATCCATTAGGCTTCAGTCTCTGGTGGCGTGTCATTTTGGCTGGTTTTCATCTCAAGCCTGACACATTATGGTCTCGCCGTTGGTAGAAATGAGAGATTTCGAGAGCTCCTCTTTCAAAGTTGTCCTTGCAAGCTTTAGTTACAGCCCAAATCCTCTCTCTAAATCTCAGTGGAGAAGTCAAACAATAACCGGCGAGGGGAAGATTTGTATTGGCATCTGTGCTAAGTGGTGAGCCTTTGTCGTCATGACACCATGGCCTCAGTATTTGTGGTCTCAAACCTACTGTATTACTTGAGCAGTCTTTATAGGTGCAAAGGTCTTTAGTGTTATTATGGCACATTTTAGCATGGAAACAGTCGGTAATACTTCATGTGAAAAATGAGTTTCTCCACCTTTTAGCTCCACCAGGTGTCTGTGATGTTTGGGTTACATAAGCGCCCTTGCAGATCTGACACCAGGGTTAACAGAGGGTGGAACAGCCATACACCTTCCATAAGTGGAGATCACAGGGCTCTGTAGCTCCTCATTGCTGTTTCAGTGGATGGAGGTGCTGGAGGTGTTGGTGGTGTTGGTGGAGAAGCCTGACAACAGCTCCTCTGTGCAGGCCTGGTGAAGGTGGCCCCTCGCTGCTGCCTGTGAATCACTGTCCTTTAAACTCTCGCAAACCAGCTCAGGCAGATTTATGGGACCAACCTTATTGCTTACTCCACAGCGCGCCCTCAGACAGCCGAGGCCCCCCACTTGTCTTCAGTGTCTCCCTCTTTGTGCCCTCTGACCTGGTGAAACCTCGTGGCTGGGCAGCAGCAGAGAGGAATGCACAAAACACACAAGAAGAAGAAGAAGAAGAGCAAGAAAATATGAGTCTGACACACGGTGTGGGGTCACATTGTTTTTCTGCCATTTGTACCAAAACTTAGTGAGTCTTCAGTCATGTCTTAAAGCTTCCCAGACATTTTCTTTCAGCAATCTTTGAGTAAACTGCCAACCCCCGTGACATCTTTTGGATATCTGATATTATATTCAACACATAACAGTGACAGAACAGAACAAGTGATAAACTGTAATAGTGGACACAATAACTGCAGGAATGACTGGTGAATTTTGGGCAGATTACAATTTCATTTAGTTTCCTTCACAGAAATGAACAAACTGCTGACATTTTGGCCTACTGCATTTATTTTAAAACAGTTTCTTACACCCCTTTAAATCAAAAAGGCCTCATGCCCCCCCAACCACTCAATGAAGTTTTGCCGACCCCAGCAGGGACTGGGAGTCAATTCTCCTCCAATGACATCAAATCTTTTTCTCACTCATCTTTCATGGAGATAGATTTGGTTTTATTTGTTTTCAGCTATCCGTCTCTCACATTTAAATGGAATCTCATTTGTGGTGCTAAAAGCACAAAAAAAAAAAAAAAAAAAAAAAAAAAAAAAATTCAGAAATTCATCAGTAACATTTCTTTTCAATCCACAGACCTCAACATGTTTTCATTTTTACTGAAGAAAGCTTGTTCTGTGGATTATCTAAAGCAACAACAACACTGATTCTGGAAAGAGATGTTACCATTGAAATTTGTACTTTCCAGCCCTAACGCCAGACATGAACATTGATATTGGACAATTCTGTAAGACAATTATGTTAACTGACCTCAGGGAGAGGTCCCTGCTAGGAAAGGATTGTGGTTATGGTTAGACAGTATCATGTAACAAACATCCACCACCCTGACCTCCACACCTTAATGACAAATACATCGCTGCATTTTAAATGAATGAATAAACAGATATTTCTTTGCTGTGAGCATTTGAGTGGAGGCATAAATCTCATAAACACATTCTAAAAACCCTGGCACACACAACCACAGCTATCGATATGGAGAGATACCACTAAATGTCAGCGAGAACTTTCTTTTTTTCTTACCACAAAAGATATCTAAAAACCTGGACACATAAAACCAAAACTAGTTAAATAACAATGTACCTGAGGCAAAAACGAAAAGGCAACATATGGTTTAGAGTTATGCAACTGCAGACGAATACTCCCTCATACTGTTTACTTTTCCTCTTCTCGTAAATCAAGTATTTCTGACCAAACACTCTTCTTTGAAACTGCAGACTTACCTCAGGTATTTATTTTTCTAGTCTTGTTCTTTGGAAGAAGTAGTGTGTGGCCACAACGGCATGAAAAATTCATCTCTCACACAATATCCTCAAACTGAACTCGTCTAAATTAGAGATTGAATTAAAGATAGTCAGAAAAAGTGTGTCTTGGAAACAAGTGTGTCCAAATTACAGGTATTTTTAAGCCTAATTGTCCAGATAGGCTGCTGGAGGTCTCTGGTTTGTGTTTCAGTGTCAGCCAAGTGGATCTAAGTGGACATGCTGTATTCACATGGCAGTTAATTGTCCAGGAAAACACAGTTTGAGGAGTGTGAAAGGCAAAATGCAGGAAATAAAATTAGTAGTTAGTTAGTAGTTAGTAGTGTGTCATGCTTTTCTTTCTGTCTGGGTATCTTTGTGTGGACCACATACTGGATCAGTTCTAATCACCCATGGACTTATTATGGACTGAATTTATGAACGAATGCATGTGCGGTTTGTGTAGGTTTTCCATGCATCTACAATGAAGACATCTAAAAAGTACAGTAACATGCTTCATGTTATAAGTTTCAATAGTGATGTGATTACTTAGCTTAAGAGAACAATTGAACTTTTGGGGAAATATTTTTATTCTGAAAGTTAAATGAGCGGAATCTGGATCCAGGAGATGATTAGCCTAGCTTAGCATAAAGACTAGAAACAGGACGGAACCATACCTACACCTCTAAAGCTCTTGTGTAATTAACACAACACCATTAACAGTTTTAGTGTCATCAACACATTTTATCTTTTTTTGTTTAGGCAAAGCTAGCGTACCAGCTGTTCCCACTGTCTTCCAGTCTTTATGCTAAGCTAGGCTAATCATTTGCTGGCTCCAATGCTATATTTAATGCAGAGACATGAGATAGATATTGGTCTTGGGAATGAGGGTATTTGCCAAAATATTTTTCTTCAAAGACAACACAAACTACTGACACTCAGTGACTACAAATCTTTGACTGAACTGGTTGAAATGTGATTTGTGATTTCCAGCTTCAGAGTGAACTTGGTCCAACTGGTCAAACCAACACAATGATCCCAAACTGACATCAGTCTTTTCACGTCATCACATTTTCAAGACAAAAAGCTGCCCTCACAAACATTATGTGCTGTGCTTAGTGCTCTCAGTCACACTGCTCAAACATTACTGTAGATTGATTTCCTTCTGCATCATTAGCTGAATCAGCCACAGATCAGAGGAAACAGTCACAGCACTATAGCTCTGTAGCCTTTTGCAACTGCTCCAAGGCTCCAGTTTGACCAACCTCACTAACATGAAGGGTTTCATTTACGTCTGATTGTCACAGTTGTATTTCAATGACCTGAATAGCTCCTTGTACGCAGCTAAAGGCTTTGCTTTATTTGGCCTTCAGCTTGGCAGTGATATAAGTGATCCACGGTCGCTGAAAAACAAGGCCATAAAAGTCTGTATTAAACTTAGATTGTGCTGCACACGTAAACGCTCACTGTGAACGTGAATTACTCTTAACTGGATGCCAAGGCCATCTTTTAAACCCCAGAGTTCAATGTTCACTCTGTTTTTTTATCCCTCTCACTTGTTCATTCATTGTACATTGCCCGGGCACACCTTCCCCTGTGAGTAATTTGCCTCTGGATTGGTCTTATATTCTGCTGCAGAGCCAACTGTTCATCATTCTGTCACCAGCTACTGCAGGATAATGCTTCAGTGTCAAGAGCAGTTTTAAAATTCAGACGACATAGATCCCTGCATAAAGCAGAGCTTTATTTGTGGAAACAAGAAAATACTTATTTTACACTTGAAATGCAAGTGCACCAAGGTCATACATGTGATATTGGCAAAGTGTAGGCTTAGGTCTTGCTCCCAGTCATCCACTGCAATGACCAGCACGTAGTATGACCAGTATGTTGTTCAATCCACACGAGGAGCAGACCTTTAAACTCAAAATCATAAAGCAAAGGAGAAATCTTCAGTTGGGGGTCCAAGTTTGTTGGATCAGAGTTCACTTATCATGCAGCTTGTCTTACAGTGTGTCCTGTGAATACTGGTCATTACATCTCTAACCTGATCCTTGGCTCCTTGAACTAATGAGCAGGGGCAAAGCACAAAATTCTGGACCCTGTGTGGAGGGGCACATAGAGAATGCCATAGGCCATCCATACCTATTTATTTACGTATCAATCTCTGTATACATAGTTTCCTTTGCCCCAGTGTTATTCCCCTGAACACACCACAGTTCTCTCAGTGAATATAAGACAAATCCCAAATGAAGGTACTTTTGCTGCCAGGGGGTACGTGCAGAATTCATAACAGGATAGTGTTATCTCAATTTATTTAAAACAACAGAAATGAAAATTTAGCATATTGACACATATTGCAATTGAGAGTGGAAAATTTGTTTGTGCAAGAAAAGATGAAATTGTTGCACAGACAAACACAACTTCAAATAGTTAAATAAGAGTCGTAGAAAATAATAGTTAACAGTTAGCTAAAGATAGTAGTAAGATAGTAATAGGATAAATGGTGAAACAATTCCTAAATAATGGAAACATTTAGCTAAAAAAAATAAGCAGGTGAAATACATAACAAAAAACAATGGATATATAGTTACTTAAAGTACAGTTAAAATAGTTAAAGCAATGTACAGTTCTACAAATCTTTATCTGTAATGAATACATAGCTATCCAGCTTCAAGTAGAAATAAAAATAATATTAATATTAATATTAAATAATATTAAAGCTTAATATTAAACCTTATACAACATCGGGTTATGTTGGGTTCATGTGAAAGGCTGTGGAAGCTGTAGGATTTAGAGAGCTGGCTGTGATTGGAGGGTGATGATGCCTGATAATGTGTTGACACTCATATTTGTGCTGCGAGATGCTTTTTTCCGGCTGGCTGGGCGCATGATAAGACCTCCAGTTGGCAAGGTGACAGACGGAGCGCATTGACCCCCTCTGTTCTCTGTCTTATTGGAATGTATGCGTGTATGTGTGTGTGTGTGTGTGTGTGTGTGTGTGTAGCCCTGCGAGCATGTGTATTTACTGTATGTGGTGTGTGTTACAGGGATTTGTAAGCACATGCAGCTTTAACCAGGCCACTAATCCCAGGGTGCTTTAAAGCTGCAGCATTGTGGGAGTAAAATGAGCTTGAGATGAATAAGGTGTTCTTGTGTGTGTGTGCATGTAAGTCTTTTGTGTGTCATTTGAAGAAGCTAAGCATTATTTTCATAATCAGTTTTATCAGCCAGTTGTTTTTTTGATAAATCGATTCAATGTTTAGTCTATTTTTTATGACTCCAGTTCAGAGGAAAGGAGAGTGACATAAAATAGAAATATGATGAGTTGTTTAATTTGAAACGCTGCAACCAAACATTGAGTTATTATCACTGTGTACAGATGTTCTGGTTGCGGCAGATGACCGTCCACCAATGAGCTTGGTTCTGGTCGAGGTTTCTGCCTGTTAAAAGGAAGTTTTTCCTCGCCAATGTCACCAAGTGTTTGCTCCTGGAGGGAATTGTTGGGTCTCTTTGAATAATATTACAAAGAGTATGTAGACCTGCTCTGTATGGAAAGTATTGAATTCAATATTCTCGATTCTTTTCTCTTTGGTTTGTTGTGCTGTAAACAACACTGATGGGAGCAGTGTTTAATTATTTATTTAAATTATCTAATAAATTAGTTGATCTATATTTTTAAATCTCAGCTTGATATTCTGAAATGTTTCTGAAACAGTTTAGTGCAGATCATTTTCCTTTTATTCCCGTAGTTTTGATTTCATATGTTTTTTCTTTCATAGTGATGTTTTCTGTCGTAATGCCACTTTTCATCACAATGGCTTTATCTGTCAATAAAGACAAGCCTGTTGTTCTATTGGGTCTAGCTTTGGTCTGAATGAGGTTTTGGAGAATTATGTTCATCTTTTGTCAGTCAGGCATATACCAGTTTCTATTTCTATGTGTTTCTTGTTTTGTCTGACCAATACAGTAAAATCCACAAAAACAGGAAATATATATATAAAACAGACAAAACCTCACATTTACTAATAGACTGGCCCTCGTAATGTCCATACACCTTTTGGTTTTACCTTTTATTTATAGCATAAAGTATAAATTGTCAATCAAATCTGTGTTACACCTTTAGTCTTACTTCAGTCACCCATTACCACAAATGTTTCCCTTCGCTTTGGAAACGCTTCATGACACATTATATGAACACATCCTGACATTATTCGGTTTATAATCTCATGTGCAGGCATGTTATTCTGATCTGATCATATTAACAGTTTTCTTGTCCTGTATCTACAAAACTCAATGCTTTTATTTTCCCTTTATTCTAATGTGTGCCAGAGGTTTATCTGCCGGTGTGATGGATCCAGCACAGTTGGACAGTTCTTTCTGGAGAGAGCTGAGGGCTTTGAAACAAAGCATGGAGAGAAAAACATAGTGGTTTTGGCTTTGCTCTGCTGGTTATTTATGGAGAGGATCCATCCATCCTTTTGTGCTCTGCGGGCAGGGGCAATGCGGGTGGGAATTCTGGGAAGTGAAGGATCTAAATGAGGCAACAACCCTCCCCAAACATATTGGTGGATGGTGAGGACCGCCAGAACCTCCGGCTTTCAAAATACAGGGTGCACTTAAGTACACACACATGTTAAATATGCACAAAAACACACACTGAAAACAGGATTTAAAGAGGGATTCCTGACCTTTGCCTCCATCTCAGCTCCTGTTACTCACCTTTTTGTTGTGAGACAGACTGCTCTCTGCCAGCTGACCTACTTTTAGCTTCTCCTGGTGCACATGAACCTTTTCTCCTTCCTGCTTTATTTAGCCAGAACGTCTCATGTTCACTATGGCTTTGCTCCCCTGTTTTCATATCTACATGTAAATGTTTTCTTAACTTAATCCTACCAAAACATGATGAAGACAAAGCACAATCATACCAGAAGAGATGAGGAAACGTGAATGCACAGGAAGGAAAGTCAGTGATACAATGCAAGCCATCCGTGCTGAGTCTTTGTGAGTGTGTGCCTCTGGTATGGCTGGCGGTGCATTGAAAATGGGGTTCTGGTTTCCTGCATACCCTGCTGACTGAGATGAATGGGTGTAGTGTGGGTAGTTTCTTAATGAACTCATAGCAGGGTGTAGTCTGGGCTGGTGGATTGCTCAACACCGAGTCTGGAGTGAAAACGCTACAAATCTAATTGTGGCTTTTGAGAACATGGTCTGACTACTCTGATTGCTTTCTGGTTGCTGTTGTCAGGACAAGGAGCTCTGCCCGGGATCTGTGGCTGAAAAGCAAAGCGAGTGTTTGGCTTACATTTGGATTTGGTGTTGGCCACGGGTGGAGGAGACATGAGGAGACATGCTGAAATGAGGGACATCTCTGTATTAATGATGCTATGTTTGCTCACTGTGAAACAGAAACAAACAGATTACATCAATTAGCTGTAGGAGTAGAGGCTCTGAAAGCATGTCTGGCATCGCCCTGGAGCTATCTGTTCAACAATAGAAAGAAAGTCACTTAAAGAGAGGCTGCAGCCATGCTAGCATCTGTGTCAAACTGTCCTTAGGCACAGTGCTACTTTGAGCCAGCGTGCTAACATGATCACAGTAATAATGCTAACTTGATATTTAGCATTTGCAATGTTCAACCATCTTAGTTCAGTGTTTTAGCATTTTACAAAAAAACAATAATGTCAACCTCATAGTATCATTACTGGAAGAATCTGTGGAATTTTGATTCATTACCCAAGAACCATTTGAACCATGTGACTCATTTTCATGGCGATTCATCCAATAGTTGTTGAGATATTTCAGTCTGGACCAAAATAACGTGCTGACCAACATTAGCATTCCTAAAGCTACACTGCTAGTGTGGCTGAAACTGGAAGAAGACCGCTTCCAAAGTAGTATGACAGGACTACAGACTGGTACTGTTATAAGTCAAACTGAAGGTTTGACATGCGTTACCTTAATGTTAGTTAGCTTACATTAGCACTAGCACAATGCAAAGCACTAGAATTTATCTTAATTTGAGGTCCTGTTAGGCTAATCTGATTTTCAGATTGAACAGAAGCTGTGGTATCAATTGTTATGTTTTGCACAGTTTTAAGTTGATTTTTAATGCATTTAGCTACTGTTGTAGAAAGATGACATCTGTGTTCTTAATCCTGTCTACTACTCTGGGCAGTTGTTTCACCAACCAGAGAGCTCTAAGGATTCCAGAATTTCCTTTGTGAAGTACATGGCAATGGATGCGCTGTTAATGGTGTCCAAGGTGTTGAAAGGTGCGCTTTAAGTGTGCAAAAGCGCTGAAATAATTGTACACTGAAGGGTCCTGGTTTGAGTGTTTGAATATATGGTCACACAACTAAAAATGCCCCAAAACACTTGAACTGTGCACACTCCATGACTTTTCCTGTAATTTGTCTTCACTGCAATTTAAACTCAGCAAAACACACAAACACACACTTTAATTGGTTAGTTAGAAAACTAACAAGGTGACTTGATAATGTCAAACTGTGACTAAATGGATGTCCACATTTTATTGAAGGTATTTAATATTTCATGCATGTTCGCTGTCTGACCCTCTTTGTGTTTTTTTGTGTGTGACTGCCATGAAAACATTCATCTACAAGCCACTAGCACATTAGCTAGCATACAGAACAGATGTTTACAACAAGGCAGTGATTGTTAGTACACTGTATTCAGTCTGATGTTTCAGTGAGGAAATCTCAGCGTCAGCAACTGCACAGACACAAAACACGTCTTTCCAAGACGGCTCAGTGTTATACTTAGAAAATCAATTTGAGGACCTTCAATACAACTACCATCACTTGAATGCTCTCTCTTCCTCTCTCTGACACACACACATTCATGCACAGATGCAGCCAAATGTGGTCAGCAGTTTGATCCAGTTTCTGCTCTCGGCTATCCGGAGTGGTTTCATCTCAATGCCATGTCCCCCCATGTAGTCAGAGTCAATCTGAATAAAATCAGCCACACATACAGTAGTTATACACAAGCCTTCAGAGTGAACATGTCTACTTTATGCAGGGTTGTGAAATGTTGCTGTTCTGCAAAATGCCTGGAGTTTTTCTCTCTTCATGTTTCATACAGTTAATTTGGCCAACAAAGTGGAAAAGTTCGTGCTTTTGACAAAATCAGGTCACTCTTAAGTAGAAAGGAAAGGACATCAATAAAGAACTACAGATGTCCAAAAGATGTATTCACTTCATATGGTCACTGTCCTGTGAAAACTTCAACAGACCTGAGTCTCAACCTATGAAGCAGTTCACATCCCTCCACCCTACCTTTTTTATCAATCATTAACAATGATATGAGAAGCAACTTCAATTTTAATGTAAATAAATATCAGAACAAAAATAAGCAGGAGGGGTGAAGAGGCCGATGAGTCTGTATGAGAACACATTTTTCTAATTTCTTTCCCTTATAATGCTCCAAACTCTCCGTTTATAGAACTAAACACCCCTCAGGTTTCTGCACCCTCACATGACAGGAAAAGAAACTTTTACTGCCTCAGATTAATACTGTATTTATATTTCCAAGCAACAGATGCTGAAGAAGAGACAAAATCCTTCAGAGCAGATGAAAAATCCATTTGGTGAAAGAATGTGCACAAGGCTCGTTGCCTGACTTAACCAGCCATTTGTTTTTGCTATTGAGTTCATCTGGGCGCAGGAACTTTAAGTGATGTTTATATTTGTATTCCTCTGGCTCGGGGGAACCGCTCTAAGTTTTAATGTGGGTGAAAAATGTGCCTGACTGTAAATCATTTCATAATCCAAGTCATGGACAGCCAGGGCCTTAGTCAGATGTGATGTGTTGTGATCCTGGCAAATGGTGTTGTGTTGTGTTATTCTTGCATGAAATAGTGTTTGGGAATTGAAATCATATGCCATTTGGTCTGCATTTTTATCCAAAGCTCATTTCAGCTCAACTACTATAAAATATATCAACAGTTATAGTTTTTGTGATAGAAAAAAATCCTGCATAAAGGAACAATGCAAACAGCCAACCCTTTGTCCCTGAGCCATACATGTCTGCTCTTTACCACTCATGCAGCGCAGATTTCCATACTTAGCTGAAAATATGGATTCCTCATCCACTTCTACTCGGGGCTAAACCAGTTCCACCGGAGCAGCTCCCTGAGCAGATGGCTGGAATAAAAACAGGGCAGGATACCAACTCTGCCGGCCGCTGCAGGGTATCCAGCTCTAGTCCTGACCTGATATAACCTGCCTGTATGAAGCTCTCCAGAGGTTTTACTACTACTGATGAACTAAGCTCACAATCCAACATCACCCACTTACCGAGGCCACATTTCATCTCATTATACACAGAAACTGTGAGGAGGCCATGTTGCGCTTTAAGCTAGGAGGGGGATGTTTGTTTGTGAGTCCTAATGAAATCTCTAGACGACTGTTACAAAAATCTATATTTACTGTGTGCTTTTTATTTGAGACTTTCTAATTATAAACTAACTATATAAACGACCAAAACAATAAATTGATATGAACAAAAAGTGTTGTTGGCATATTTCTCTGTGCTGTAGAGCTTCATTGTCATCCAAAAACAAATGATTAAATAAATTAGCAAATAATTATTAAGAGGCAGCAATGCACTTCATGACAATGAACACGGTTGTAGCAGTTTATTTTGACCCACACATCCACCTAACCTGGTAGAATGGGTCATCAAGCAATTGGAGGGTCGCTTGTGTGTGTGCTCCGCCAGTCAAAACATCACTGAGCAAGATACTGAATCACAAATTGCTCTCAATGGCTGTGGCATCCTCTTCAGATAATCTTGTGAATGAATCAGCTTCCTTCTGATGAACAGTTGGCACCTTGCAAGGCAGCCAATGATGTCAATGTATGAATGTGTGTGTGAATGGGTGAATATGACATATAGTGTATGAACCTACATTGAACCAAACCAACAGGCTTTAGGCTGTGCTAGCACTGTTGGTTTGCTCTTTTGTTGTCAATAACAAACAATAAAAATAAGACATGATCCTGTTCATTATTGAACTAATATTATATATTAGGTACTTTATTTACATAATTCTGTTCAACTGAAGCTGTTTCCACAGATTATAAATCCCTCGAGATAATTTGAATTTTTGTAAACTGACTTAACAGTTACACATAACAACAACAACAACAACAACAACAACCATTTATTCAAGTTTCATCACCCCAGTATGTTATGTCTGCTCATAAAGAATTCCTTCTCACGTTTGTCTTTTCTGTGTCATGTTTCTTTATTCCAGGATTGTATTGCACTTCTATTTGTTGTATTCTGAAGACTCTCCCTCCACAAATGGAACATCTGTCCTTAGTTGCTTCTTTCATGCTCCACAATCACTGGCTCATTCTTCAGCTGCTTGGCTTCCAGCTGATAGTAACATCTAATCAGATTCTTTGAAAGCTCCCTCATCAGATGGAACTGTAATAACCATTTGTTATAAGTAATTAGTTATATGATATACTGGAAGTGTTTCTGACTGAGATACATTTCATTTGATCACTCCTATTTTTATTTCCTGTTATACAGAAAACATCCATCTCATGAAGCCGTCGTCTTGTTTGAACAGACGAGCAGCAGAGGAGCCATGTGTTTATTTTGTTGGCCTGCTTGGCACTTTGGAACAATAGAGAGTTTATTTCATTTCCTATTCTCACATTATACAGTTCTGCAGCTGGATGTGTGCCACAGATGGCCATGTCCTGTTATAATAACAAGCCTGGTGAGCCATTCTCTCACTTATCATTGCCTCCTCCTATGCCCGCCCTTGTTTCCACCCTGCAGGGGTGTTTGCTGTATATCACTGTCACACTAAGGCTGCATTTGTCTGTCATTTTGGATACAACATTCCCATTATGAAATGACCTGATTTTGTTCAGAGCTATGAATTTGATTTAAGATTGTCGACCACAGGCCTTTTTTGTCTGAACTATAATCCAGGACAAAACAACAATGCTAGTCTTTATTTTAGGTTTTATATTTTCTCCTCACTTCTTCTTTCAGACTTGTTCATATCACCCTCCTCTGTGCTCCAAGCTCCTCTTTCTCCTGCTTTTTGTGTGAGTTCAAGGCAGTGGTATTTCATCCTGACAGCTCTGTTGAGGTATGGCACAGTAACACCACCACGCCCTGCAGTTAGTTCAGTCCTTCACAACAAAAGACCTCCGTTTAGGGTATTATACTGTACAGGATGTAGTTGCCTCCAAACAACAGGTTTACCCTTTCACTCTCCTTGTTTGTTTGCTGTAAAACGTCTCCAGTGAATGAACACAGGGGCAAAGTGAGCTCTTTTATTACCCTGCTTCATCACAATAACTAAAAGTTTAAGTTGAAATTCTGAGGGCGGAGGGGGACATTTGGATGCTGTGTGCAGAAATATGAGATCAAAACAAAGAACAAATCAGTAAAGTCGTGGACATACAGTGCTTTATGACGTGAATGTCAAACAAAGAGTTTCTTCACTTGTTCAAAACCTGACTGGCTCTTTCAAATGAGGGATGAATGTGCTGCATAATAATCTGGCTGATGACTTTTGATGCTCAGCCTCAGTCCTTTGTTGCTTTGGATTGTCATGTATTTGTCATTATATCTAGTGTTGCTTTACATTGTGGCTAAATTGTCTGTGTTTGGTTTCAAATGTCACATGACCAGCTGTGTTTCTCAAGAAAGCAGGAGGTTAACTGACATGATGGAATCAGAATGCAGCACATTTACATAGGTGTGTGATTGAGCTTTATTAGAGTGGATGCACTTAGAATACTTCCAAACTTTTTTGTAACCTGCTCTTTATTTGTCAGTTTCTAAAGGCTTTTAAAAATGTATCATTATATTTCTCAGTTTTTCTTAAGATGCACAGACTTTGTACAGTTTCATGAACCTCTTACATTTTATGAGCTCATATCATATCTCTTATAATCACCTTGTCTGCACCACTATAATGTGTGTAAGGGGCGGCTGTGGCTCAGTAGGTAGAGCGGGTCGTCCACTAATCAGATGATCCGAGGTTTGATCCCCAGCTAATGCCATCTGTGTGTGAACGTGTGAATAAGATATGTGGCGTAAATCCACTCAGTACCATATGTAACCATTCCAGCATTTTGTAATATCAAACCACAAAATTTGAATGTAGAGTGAGCCATCACTGTTGTGAAATAAACCCTGACAGGGTGACACACGACTTGAATCACCCTGAAGAGGTTTATTTATCCAGTTTATTACATGGGAACTTTCTAGATATTGTGTCAAATGATTGATTTAAAAATGATTGTTGATTTAAGAAGGTTTAGGTTCTAGCCTTTCTGTGTGGAGTTAAATCAAATCAATCAAATCAAACTTTATTTGTATAGCCCAAATTCACAAAACACATTTTGCCTCAGAGGGCTTTACAATCTGTACAGGGAGTGACACCCTCTGTCCTTAGACCCTCGGTTCGAGTGAGGAAAAACTTGCCCACAAAAAACCCTTTTAACAGGGAAAAAAGGTGGAAGAAACCTCAGCAAGAGCTACAGAGGAGGGATCCCTCTCCCAGGACGGACAGACGTGCAATAGATGTCACATGTACAGAACAAATCAACAGAGACATATTGTACAATTACAATGAATGATAAAATGACAATGAATTACAATGAATGATATGATGATTACAGTAGCAGTGGAACCTGTGACAGAGATAGAGAGACACAGATGCACAGATGCAGCAAGTCATGAACTAACTATAAACTAACTATAAACTATAATGGAGATATGGTAACAATAACGACAGTAATAATATATGTAGTGGATGTCGTGCAGGACCACAGCAGCAGCCACGATCCATGAGAACCTGCTGGACGAGAGAACACAGAAACTCCGGGGAAGAAGTTTAGTTAGTAACATGCATTAACATGCATTAACATGCATTAATGAGACATGCATGTTTACAGATGGTGATGGAGAGAGAGAGAGAGGGGGGGGGGGGGGGGGGGAGAGAGAGAGGGTTTGAGGAGCGTTTTCAGTAAAGGGAGATGTGACTGCATCTACAACCAATACCGTGCCTGACTAGGCATAACCCTGAAAGAGACAGACAGAGAGAGAGAGAGAGAGGGGAGGGAGGGGGAGTCCCCCGGCAGTCTAGTCCTATAGCAGCATAACTAAGGGATGACCTGAGCCAGCCCTAACTATAAGCTCTATCAAAAAGGAAAGTCTTAAGTCTACTCTTAAAAGTGTTGACCGTGTCTGCCTCCCGAACCCAAAATGGTAGTTTGTTCCACAGAAGAGGAGCTTGGTAGCTGAAAGCTCTGGCTCCCAGTCTACTTTTGGAGACTATAGGAACCACAAGGAACCCAGCATTCTGAGAGCGCAGTGTTCTAGAGGGGTAGTAAGGTACTATGAGCTCTTTTAGATATGATGGTGCCTGACCATGAAGAGCTTTGTATGTGAGGAGAATAATTTTAAATTCTACTCTAGATTTAACATGTAGCCAATGCAAAGAAGCCAAAATGGGAGAGATGTGATCTCTGATCTTGGTTCCTGTCAGAACACGAAAAATGTCCTCAAAATTTGTTTTATGTGGACGTTAAAGGACAAATCCTGATCAAAAACAACTCCAAGATTCTTTACGGTGGAGCTGGAGGCCAGGGTGATCCCATCTAAAGTAACTATATCTCTAGAAAGAGAATTTCTGAGGTGTTTGGGTCCAATTACAAGAACTTCAGTTTTGTCTGAATTTAACATCAGAAAATTGTAGGTCATCCAACTTTTTATATCCTTAAGGCATGCTTGGAGTTTAGTTAACTGATTGGTTTCATCAGGCTTGATCGATAAATATAATTGGGTGTCATCGGCATAACAATGAAAATTAATGGAGTGATTCCTATTAATGTTCCCTAGAGGAAGCATATATAAACTGAATAGAAGTGGTCCTAGCACAGAACCTTGTGGGACTCTGTGACAAACTTTGGTATGCATGGAGGATTCATCATTGACATGAACAAACTGAGATCGATCTAAAAAATATGACTTAAACCAACTTAGGGCGGTTCCTTTGATGCCAGTTTGATGTTCCAGTCTCCGTAAAAGAATTTGATGGTCGATGGTGTCAAATGCGGCACTAAGATCTAACAGGACGAGTACAGAGATGAGTCCTTTGTCTGATGCCATTAGGAGGTCATTTGTAACTTTGACTAGTGCGGTCTCTGTGCTATGATGCACTCTAAATCCTGACTGAAAATCCTCAAATAAACTGTTCTCATGGAGAAAGTCACACAGCTGATTGGCTACAGCTTTCTCAAGTATCTTAGAGAGAAAGGGAAGGTTTGATATCGGTCTGTAATTGGCTAAAACCTCTGGATCTAGAGTGGGCTTTTTAAGAAGTGGTTTAATTACAGCTACTTTAAAGGACTGTGGTGCATATCCTTGTAACGACGGGCTCGCCGTTACCCCCATATGCACGCACAGATTGAAATGAACACGCATATAAGATGCGGGGAAAAGACATTTATTGATTGATGGACATTTATTGACTGATTAGATTATTATATTAATTGAGCTAAAATAACAACGGAAACGCAAACTTACCACAACCTGCTGCTCTGTTCTCTGGCTGGATGTCATGGCGAAAGAGACCCCCCCCCCCCAAGATCAAGAGTGTGGATCAGACAATGAGTCGGTTTATTTACATTCTGACAGATGCCAATTGAATCTAATAAAATAATAATAAGTTAACATGTTCTCCCTGTGTCTGCATGGGTTCTCTCCGAGTACTTCCTCCCATAGTCCAAAGACATGCACCTAAGCGTGCGTTCAGACAGGGACAGGGAAACCGGACGCCGGCGACATTTTTCAATTAATTTGCGTAGTGCGTTTCCGCGCCGGCAGCCCGCAACGCAGGGGTTGCCGCAAAAAACGTTGCTGGCGTCCGTGAAAAGAAGTTGAGCCAGATTCAACTTTTGGGAAACCGGAGCCCCACGTCACGCTCCGCAAGCCAATCAGACACTCGGTCAAACCTCCACAGACAGCCTGAAATGTCTCTGAAGCAGAGACTATCCAGGTGGATTCATGGACTAAACTCTGATAATCTACCTGTGTGTGTGTTCTCTCTTTGTTTATTTCATGTACCAGCTTCTAAATCTGAGTCTGACGCAAAATAGAGACACGAAGAAGTTTAATTTGATTTGTGTCCGATGATGAGAGAGACAGAGAGAGAGAGAGAGAGAGAGAGAGAGAGAGAGCTTTGGTAGAGAGACATAGAGTAACAATAACAGAGATAATAGAGAGGCCTTGATAAAGCTGTTATTAATCAGAGAAATAAAAAGTTATTTCCTGATTGTTTCACAGCGGAATTCCTGTCTGAATTTGGCTAACAGGTTAATTGGTGACTCTAAATGGAACGTAGGTGTGAATTTGAGTGTGAATGGTTGTTTGTCTCTATGTGTCAGCCCAAAGTGCCTCGTCCAAGGTCAGCTGGGATAAGCTCCAGCCAGATGTGGTTCTTCAGAGTCTATTACACTAATTACTACATGGTATCTCCTGGAACCTTTATTTTGATGCTCAGGTAGCCTTCGTACACCTTCTACCAAAATCATGTTTCACAATTTCATGTTACCAGCTGAGAGCAGTACAAGATCTATGAAACACACATTGTTAATATATGCAACAACCTCAATAAAACATATACCCCTTTGCCTTATTTCTTTTAACAGTATGGTATGCACCCTGTATTACAATGTGATCTACAATACAGACTTCTCTCACAGAATATTGATGCATTTATGTGCATGTCACTGGCAACGGTGTAGCTAATTTCAATTTAAATATAATCGTTCTTATGTTATTGTACTTACATTGTACTTACTAGTTACATTCCACTATTGTCTTCAGTATATTGATCAGATTTAGCTGCTCTGTTGTGTGCAGCTGCTTTTAGTTGAGTTGCACACTTCATCATAGAGATAAAACTACTGTTAGTTCCACGTCTGCTCAGCCAATTTCACCATGTTAAATCCAGCAGAGAAGTGGGTCATGGCAGCTGTTTCCTAACCAGGCACAGCCAGACTGCAGTCCCACCGGCACAACAACCTCAAGCCTTTTCCACTGCTGCTACATTTAGGTTAGAGCTCTGAGGAAGGGGTGTCTTTGAAACCTATTCTCTACCTTGTCACAGAAATGGGGAAAAATCAATGAAATATTGGTCAGAGGTTTAAGCAGAGAGCAGACTGAGTGTGTGGAGGCCTGCAGGGATTCATACCTGCTCCCTTGCTGGTTTCACATCCGTCTCTGCAGAGCACAAGAACAGATGCAGCTTTGTTTTACGGAGCTGTCAGGACTTCTCAGCTTCACACATAAATCTCAAGCTTTGTTCTTCACTTATTGACTCTTTACTTCTGTCTACCTTTACTTTACAGTTCTCCCTATCTGTTGACAATTCATAGATAATTATTTCTTATAATCCTTATCAGATTATGTGTCAAACCAAGCTTAAAATTAATTTCTGTTGCAGACAAAGATACTTACTCTGACAGAGATTCTTGTTTCTTTGTGTGGGCAGTAGCTGATTGACAGCACAGTGAAACATAATGAAGTGCACAGATACAACAATTCTACTTTAATGGCACCAAATGAAGGCTTCGTGTTTATCGTGACGCATTAACTTGGAGACTGAAAATGTATCAACCATTTTCAATATCACTTGATGACTTAAATAAAAAAAACAAAAACATTATAAGTTCCCAGAGCTCAAGCTGATGTCTTCAAATGTCTTGTTTTGTGTGACCAACCAAACAAAACCTAAAGAGCACAAAAGACAAAGTAAACCATCATGATGCAGAAGCTGGAAATCTAATGACTAAGTAATTAATTATCAAAGTAGCAATTACATATTCATTTTAGTCTGAGTAATCAACTGATCATTTCAGCTACACTTTGGATACACAGACAAACATTGTGTTTGTTATTCTATATACCATATTACATTTACAGTCATATACAGTAAAGCAGAAAAGCTGTTACTGGCAAAATACAGCTAAAAATACCAGTTTGACCCTGAGTTGATGCAGTCATGACAGGCAATGGAGATGCTCAAAATCATCTGCCTGGACACGTGGCCTGTAGATATAATATACATGTACGTGTGCACTCAAAGGGATCACATGATTGCTTACACTGGGAAATCTGTTAAGCGAGGCTGATGGCTAAAGCCTAATTTCCACCAGGGATGTAAACGCCGCAGTCATTGGAGCTGATCGCTGCCACTCTAATCAATGAAAGCATCCCCACCGGGCGTGCCGCGGAACATCTCAGCAGCGTCCCAGCAGCGTCTCTCCGGGCTGCAGTGCTATCAATCCGTAGCGTTTCTATTTTTGACGGCGCCGTTGCTAAATCGTGTGACGCTCAACAGAGCAGATTGCACCAGACAGGAAATCTGACACAGAATCAACGTAATACACTTCCGCCCCCTTTCAAAATAAAACACAATAAGTAGTTCATATAGCCTATCACAACTTCACATCAACATTATGTTATAACCGGTGGCACCAGGTCAAAGGTGAATCGATCAAAGGGTCTCAACATGGACTACGACAGCATAATTGTTGAAGTGGAACAACACACAATAATTTATGACACAACAGATCCTTTTTATAATCTCTTACACGTCGGAGAAGCAAAGTAAGCTGTTTGTTGTTGTTGTTTCCTTTATACACATAGTTTATCGCGGGATCTCGCGGTCTCGCGTACGTTCAGGATTATCGCGTGAATATGGTTGGCTCGCAAGGCAGCGCTGCGCTGCCGTCACGCGCCCGGTGGGGATTGACGCAGGGCAAAGGATGGAGCAAAACCGCGGCGCTGACGTCCCCGGTGGAAATCCCCAGTCAGGTCACTGCTCTTCTGCTGCTCTTTATTCCAGACAACATTAAGAGCACCCAGGAGAGAAGTGAGTTTAAAAAAGATGTTTTCACTGTCAACAAACTGGCTGAGGGGTGACGGCTTTGTACTGGATGTTCTTGACATGACATACTGAGGATTTAAAGACCCAAACAGTTCATCCAATCTGATTAAATTGTTTGATGATACAACATAATGTTACCTCAGTGCCCGTCCTTCTTCTAGATTATGATGATAAATCCTCTCTCTGAGATTACATGTGTACAAAAGAGCAACTGCCTGCCTCTTACCTGTGGTGCCTCTCCAAACTGTGCATGCTATTTAGGAAACATGAGCTGGTTTAAGGTAAACTGCAGCCAGACTGTCTCTGTCCTGGTTACAGTTCAGATCAGATCACTCAATTCCTCAACCTCGGCGGAATGTCACAAATTAATCAGTTTAGGAGATGATGAAAAACAGACATTTTATTTTCATCAGCCTCAGCAGAGAGACAAATAAACAAACCCGTGCTGCAGCCTGCACGTCATGGTCACACAGCACGCATCACACAGTGTAAGGACCACATGGACAATATTTGATTAGTGGACAGAAGTTCTGGATTGTGAAGTGAAACCAATATGTGTCTTAAACCTGTATTGTTTCTAATGGTCAGAAGTGGGCAGCTCCACTGGCTGCAACAATAAGGTTGGATTGTATGGCGCCTTGTAATGAGCCATGTAAAAATAACTCTACTTCGCATATGAATTATGATATCAGTAAACAGTTTCCTCATGAGTTTATGGTCTCAGTCTTTAGTTTCATGTTTTTTTCCATACAGCACCATCATTTTGTAAATTATGGTCCCATTTACAGTCAAATAGACCAGCTGAACACACCACACTCATGAAATTCAGATTAAATTGTCAAACTACACAATACTTGTCAAATATGAATTCAGATTATGTTGCTGTGCTGATTATTTTTCTCCTCAAATGTTTTTTAAAAAAAGATATACTATTTTTTTTTTCACCCACAATTTGATTTTCACACCAGGTGAGCCAAGTGTGGAGGAGGTTTTGTTAATGAGACATGTTGCTCTACCTGGTCCACTGTCTTCTAGTGTGGACAAAAAACATTTGAGGACATTGATCAACATTTTCACCATTGTCTGACCAAACAACAAATGGATTCATTAAAAAAATGCTTGACAGATTAAACAACAAAAGAAAATATGTGTTAGTTCGGCCTTCCAGTGTTTGACTGGAACACCAGCCTTTAATCTTGCTTGTCATCACCAGAGGACTCGTCCTCATCAAGATTCACACAGAGACCATCCCACACCTCTCCTCCTGTAACTTTCCTGTATATACAAGCAGTTCTTTTTGTCGCCTCTGTGCTGACATCAGTGAATACTTGACAGAACAAAAAATCATTTAACCAGGCATATATATATATATATTAGGGATGCACTGATTGTGAAATTCTGGGCCGATACCGATACCGATGTTTAAAATAACAACTTGGCCGATGTCCGATGCCGATGTTTTTTCTTTTTGTTATTTATTCCCTCTTTTGTGCCACGGAAACATTACTGCAGTTTTAAAAGTCTTTCAGCTCTTCATCATACTATCCTTGAATGAGCACAAATTCAGTCAGACAAATTTATGAAACAAAAACAACCTTTAATGTCAATTTTTAGTTGACATTTAATATAACCTTAATTCACATGACAAGTTCTTTTCTGAAAAATAACTTTCAAAATGCTCTCTTCATCGTGCGTCCCATCCTCGGCACCAGCAGCAGGCAACAGGTGCGCGTCAAGTATTGCTCGTGCGCGTTGTTTAACGTCCTCATCAAAGTAGCGATCCTTGTATCTGGGATCTAATGAGGTAGCAATGCAGAACATGGGATTGTAATGTTTAGAACCGCTGTCACAGACACAGACTTTTATTTTGAAGTTACACGGAACCACGGAATAGAAAATTGAAATTCAAACTGGATACAGGAGCACAAACATGTGTGATACCTGCAAAAGACTTTGCCACACTTATGCCCGGCACACCACCAATGGCCGACACACATAAGCTGCTTGCCTATGGAGGGCACCCGCTGAAAGTAAATGGTTACTGCAGTCTAGTAGGCAGATACAAAGATAAATCGACCACCCAGAAGTTCTATATTGTAGAGTGCAATGGCCCACCCATCCTCGGCTACAGAGCATGTAAAAACCTGGGACTCATCAAGGTGGTATACGCAGTCACTGACACCAGCGAGAAAAAATGCAACACCCAATCAGCCGACATACTGAGTGAGTACTCAGACGTCTTCAAAGGCATCTTTGACGTCTTCGGTGAATTCCAGGGTGAGTGCAGTTTCCGGATAGACCCTAATGTTGCACCAGTTGTCTGCCTGCCACGGAGGGTACCATTTGCCCTGAGAGACCGCTTAAAGACAGAGTTGGACAACATGGAAAAAGACGGCATAATCTGCAAAGTGACCGAACCCACCCAGTGGGTTAATGCCCTGGTAACATGTGAGAAGCCAAAAACGCACAAGGTTTGAGTTTGCCTAGATCCACGGCCCTTAAACAAGGCAATACTGAGGCCGTATTACCCCCTACCTACACTTGAGGATGTGACATGCAAATTGGCTGGGGCGAATACAGCATCCTGGATGCAAGATCGGGATACTGGGCCATCAAGCTCAGTGAAGAGTCGTCGCTGCATTCTATAGACATATCGATATCGCATTCTCAGACTCCCTTTTGGCATTGTGTCAGCCCAGGACGAATTCCAAAGGTGAATAGACGAGACATATGAGGGCCTGGAGGGAGTAGCCTGCATTGTGGATGACATTGTAGTGTTCGGAAAAACAAAAGAAGAGCATGACCGGAACCTCAGACACATGCTCAACCGAACCAGAGAGAGAGGGGTGAGGCTGAACCCGGATAAATGCCGCATCTGTGTGTCTGAAGTGAGTTACTTCGGACATAGACTCACTGCCAACGGCCTGAAACCAGACCCCCTCAAGGTAAAGGAAATCCGAGACATGTCACCACCAGAAAACGAGGCAGAGCTGGAGACGATCCTCGGCATGGTGAACTACCTCGCCAAGTTCGCTCCCAACCTGGCTGAGGTGACCGCACCACTCAGACACCTGCTAAGACACGACACAGAGTTTAAATGGAACACAGTACATGAAACAGCATTTCAGCAGATGAAAGAGACTATCACAGCTGAACCAGGGCCAGTGTTAGCCTATTTTGACCCCAAAAAGGAAGTAACACTACAGGTGGATGCGTCAAAGAACGGCCTGGGTGCAACTGTCATGCAGGAAGGCAAACCAGTTGCATATGCATCAAAGCTGCTCAACAACACGGAACAAAACTACTCCCAGATTGAGAAGGAGCTTTATGCAGTCCTATACGGGTGTAAGAGATTCCACGAGTACCTCTACAGGAAATGCATAACTGTGGAGTCAGACCACAAACCACTAGACTCACTGTTATGTGACCTCCTTTTAGTTCATATATACAGTATATGGATGAAAAAAAAAAGTTTGATACCTTATGTGAAGTTCTACAGCACTATGTCATATGAAAGTTTAGTTATGTTACGTTTGGTAAATGGACTTGTACTTATATAGCGCCTTTCTAGTCTTCTGACCACTCAAAGCGCTTTTACAGTACGTATCTCATTCACCCATTCACACACATTCATACACTGATGGCATTGGCTGCCATGCAAGGTGCCAACTGCTCATCAGTTTGAGGAGCTAACCATTCATACACATTCACACACCGATGGCGCAGCCTTCGGGAGCAATTTGGGGTTCAGTATCTTGCCCAAGGACGCTTCGACATGCAGACTGGAGGGGATCGAACCGGGGATCGAACCGCCGATCTTCTGATTTGTGGATGACCCGCTCTACCTCCAAGCCACAGCCGCCCCGCTGTTTGCATATTTAGTCAAGGCCTAACAGAACTGTTTGTTTTTTTGTTGAAGGGAGATGTAATGTTTAGAACCGCTGTCACAGACACGGACTTTTATTTTGAAGTTACACGGAACCGGAAATGAATAGTATCCTGTGAGATAAGGGAGCGATAATAAAAAAATAAAAAGTACGAATAAGAAACTTCCGGACAACTGCGTGGACCTGGCATTATTTTAAGATAGACTGATAGTCACAACGGGGATCATACTCAATTTGATCAAAGCGTTTATTTACAGCCTCTAATAATGCGGTCTTTGTTGTTTTAATGCCGTGGTCTTTGTCAGCCTGCTTGCTCAGGCTTAGGGCTCTAACAGAGGGGATGACGTCGGCAGCTGATGCCTCTGATGAGCTAACTTCTCGTCAATTGTTCAAATGGGGAGAGGAGTGTTATAAAGTTTTCAATTAATTGCCACTGGTGCGCACTGAGGTTGGCGGGGAGGTCGTAGTCTGCGGCATATGTAGCAAGTGTGTGCTTTTGTTCCAGCAAGCTCTCCGTTCATGCGACATGTAAATCAACACATAATCATCGGCCACTGCCATCGGTGAATGTCATCTTTATTTGCCGATGGCCGATGGCAGTTAAGGAGGCGAACATCGGCCGATACCGATGTTCAGCCGATGCATCGGTGCATCCCTAATATATATATATAATGGCATGCCGTTCAGGAAATTAAACCTTTGAATATATGGATTGAATCTTGAATATACTGAATGAAACTTTGAATATATTGAATGAACTGCACTGCTGCACTGAGATATAGAATATGATCTATATCTTTATATCTTATCTATCTTTATATCTATATCTTTATATGCACTCTACTGAGAGCCCTCATCTAGTTTTAAATAAAACCTAGCTATTCTTACATCTTGTGTCTTGGGCCCTTTCTTGTGTATGGGCAGAGATTGTACACAGGGCCTGTTGTGGGGCACTCCTGTGAGGTTGAAGGCATGCTGAGGTTGGCCTGATAAACAGCTGCCTGGCCTGTTGTAGTAGGTCTGCCACGATTAAAAAGGGAGCGAACTTCTTCGTCAGAAGAACGGTATTGGGCAGGGGTATCGGGAGGATTTTGGCCCGTACATGCATTCGCCGGTGTGTTAATGACATCCTCATTGTTTAATATTGCTGCTACGAGATTCCGAGCGGACTGACTCATTGTCAGTCACTTTTTGCTGCAGCATCCACACGCTACACAAGATGGCCGCAGGCACTGCCGTGAAGTCTGACGTCAGTCAAGTTTCATTCCATATATTCAAAGTTTCATTCCATATATTCAAAGTTTCATTCCATATATTCAAAGTTTCATTCAATATAGTCAAAGTTTCATTCCATATATTCAAAGTTTCATTCCATATATTCAAAGTTTCATTCCATATATTCAAAGTTTCATTCAATATAGTCAAAGTTTCATTCCATATATTCAAAGTTTCATTCCATATATTCAAAGTTTCATTCAATGTATTCAAGGTTCATTCAATATATTCAAAGGTTCGCTCCATATATTCAAAGTTTCATTCAATATATTCAAAGTTTCATTCCATATATTCAAAGTTTCATTCAATATATTCAAAGTTTCATTCAATATATTCAAAGTTTCATTCAATATAGTCAAAGTTTCATTCCATATATTCAAAGTTTTACTTCAATATATTCAGAGGTTCATTCAATATATTCAAAGTTTCATTCCATATATTCAAAATTTCATTCAATATGTTCAAAAGTTCACTCCATATATTCAAGGTACATTCCATATATTCAAGGTTAATTCCATATATTCAAAGTTTCATTCAATATATTCAAAGGTTCATTCCATATGTTCAAAGTTTCATTCAGTATATTCAAAGATTCATTCAATATATTCAAAGGTTCATTCCACATATTCAAAGTTTCATTCAATGTATTCAAAGTTCATTCCATATATTCAAAGGTTCATTCAATATATTCAAGTTTCATTCAATAAATTCAAAGTTTTATTCAATATATTCAAAGGTTTAATTTCCTGAACGGCATGCCACAATATATGTATATATACACACATACATATATATATATATATATAAAATAACCATCAATGTTGTAATTATTTGTAAAGTGTCAGGTGGCAGGTAGCTTTTATATATAATATAAGAAAGATTTTAATAAGTAGTTGAAGTGTCATGTTATGATACCGTTTCCCATGTTCATGTGTTCTATATTCAGACAGAAGCAGTGATTTGAATGTTGTTTTTGAACTGTGATCTCCACCACAATCACAACATTTAACTGGCACATCTTTCTCAAAATATTCCAAAAGAATGATTCCCCACACATCCTGCACATCTCTCTTTGCACTGGTTAACAGTATGCGTCACTCTTTGACATGGAGGAATGAATTTTCTTACTGGATAGCTAAAGAGGCCTAGCATAACTATCCTTGAGGTATCATGTTGAAAGTCAGTGATTACAGATAGCATTACTGCTCTTTCTGACATTATGACAGCCCCGTGTCGAGCAGCTCAGGAACATAGGTTTGAACTTTTGTACCTTGCAGGGTATGCAGGGTATGCAGGGTCATTTTCATCAACGTTTCTTATTCTTAACTCATTGCGTGTACACGTATATGTTGTTGTTGAAGTACTTTGCAAACCTCACTTTCCTTGGGTTTTATCCTCCATTATGAGATAGAAATGCTCAAAAAAACATAACGGCTTTCTAATCATTGCTTTGGTTCCCAGCCCTTAGCTTTGATATGTCCTAGTTCTTTTAACAGTTTCGGCAGACCATTTGTTTTTTTAATTCTTATGAACGTCACTTTCTGCCACTCACTCCTAAAAGCCATGATTGTTCACGATACAGTTCTTTGTAATTACCCGCCCCATCACCCCACCAACCTCCAGCACACAGTGTTGAGACTTCCATGATGTGCTGAGCAGCTTTTCTTCTTCTCTTCTTCTCCATCTGTAAACATTCATGTCACATTAATGCATGTTACTAACTAGTTTCTTCCCTCAAGTTTTTCTGATTTCTCACTTTGCAGGTTCTCAAGAATCCTGGCTACACCTAGAGGGTGTGGGACTGTGACTGTGCCTTTACCGTGATCCTGCTTGATGCCTATTACGATTATTATGATTGTTATTATTATTAGTAGTCCTGGTAGTAGTAGTTTCTCTGTCTTCCTCCCACAGTCCAAAGCCATGCATTTATTAGGTTAATTGGTGACTCTAAATTATCTGTAGGTGTGAATGGTTGATCTGTGATGAGCTGGCCACTTATCCAGGGTGTACTCTGCCTCCCGCCCAAAGTCAGCTAGGATAGGATAGGATTATTATTATTATTATTATTATTATTAGTAGTAGTAGTAGTCATATTTCTATAATAATTATAGTTGTAGTTGTCATTAGTATTATTGTATTATTGTATAATCTCTCTCTAAACTCAGCCAGTCACGGCAGATGTCCATCCACCATGAGCTGGTTCTGTCCCTTAAACCACTGTCGCCATGGTCTCGACCTGCTCTATATGGAAAGTGTCCTGACATGACTTGGCGCCATATAAATGACACAATGACCATGACACAAATGTGCTTTCCGTCATGGCCTCATGATAAACTTGAGCTTAAGAGGAACAGTCTATTCAAATGACACACTGATGTTAATGAAACAACTTTCAAGGCTCTACTTGATTCTGGGAATGATCAGACTTTTGTGCACACAAAGTTTGTACCGCCTAACATTATCAGCACCACAGAGACACCATCCTTATCTGGTGTGTACATGAAGATGAGAAAAGTTACTAACAGCTAAATGGACTGTACTTTCTATTGACCACTCATGGTGCTTTTACACTACATGTCTCATTCACCCATTCATACACATGCACACAACGATGGCACAGTATGGGGGAGCAATTTGGGGTTCAGTATCAGTTCAGTGCTTAAGGACACTTGGACATGCAGACTGGATGACTGATTATCTGATTAGTGGATGACCTGCTCATATGATGTCATGTACATAAAAGTAGAGGGGCGAACTAACCTTTTGAAACAGGTTGTTGATAACTTGCCTTATCATTCCATGGTAGGAGGCAAAAACAAATCCAACAAGCATACTGAGGCTTTCAGTGCCCTGCACTGTTACAGAAGGGGTTGGCGATGACATCCAGAAAGTCTTGAAAGACCCACAATGAGAGGCCAGGAGAACTTCCTCATTTAGGGTTTCAGTGTCATTGAGATGCAGAAAACTGATCCATCTCTCCTGTCTCTTTTTCAGAAGGAAAAGTAGAAGGAGCCCAGAGCTGCGTGGACTTCAACAGAGAAGAGTGTATTCTGCAAAATGGTATGCTCTACTGTCAACAGGGGTCAGCCTTAGAGCAGCTCGAGACACCATACTGACCTTAAGGTACTCTGTTCCCTGGGCTGGCCACCTAGGTAAGCATGAAACCACAGCTCACATCAGACATCATTTCCACTGGCCTGGTGTGTGCAGAGATGTTGGTCAATTCTGTTAAATAGCCCTCAGTTCTAAGTGACATCTGCTAAAACTCCTCCAGAGCTCCATTCCAACCACTAACCATCATTGGCTCTGTTAAGAGGAGCAAGGCTGGGAACTGTTAAATGTTGGTTATATCAGATTATACTACAAAGTACTAAGAGTTTTTTTATTATATTTATTTATGTATTTTTCTCTGCTGGATGTCCATGCAGGTGTTTGCTTAATAACTACAGATTGTAACAACTTTTTGACCTTTTCCTCAGCCGACTTTCCACTATAATTAGTTTTACTCTCTTTAGCTGCACTCCATGGTGTGGCTGGTTAAAGTGTAAAAATGTTTTTTCTTATGGTTTTCATGGTGTGGTGGGACTGTGGCCAGCCGCCATTTTAAAATTCAAATCTGAAAACACACATGAAATTAGCTGCACTAAAGTCACAGTTTAGTGCTTTGTTATACTGGCTAACATCTTTAGCCAGCTTTAACTAAACATGTCTATACTGCTGTTAATTGTGAGGAATGTGCTTCATTGACTGGTAGGTTTTTACTGCATAACAAAACCAAAGACTAAGCTAGCTGATTTTGTTTTTGCCCTCCTTTGTCACATAAGAGGAGCCCATAGAAATCCTGCTGTAAGATGAATTAACAAGCTTGTTTCCCATGTACTCCTCTGCCCTCCCAGCAGCCCATTAGCAGAGACAGGAAGCACTGGAAGAGGGAAACCAGGAATCCTTATGTTCATCCAGACTGAGTTCATGCTGGAAACCAGTTTGTAGCTTCTGAGGTACTATAGTAATCCATGGCATGGCTTTGTGCCTGGTGGTGAGAGTGTGGTATCATTGTTTTTATAGGAGGATGGAATTATGCTGCAATGCCCCGCTGGGTAATTAAAGAGTTTTTTTTTTTTTTTTTACTTGAAGTTTCAGATGACAATTTCTTTTTAAATGATCTTCAAGATGAACTGGTAGTTTATCCAAGCAAACATTCAGTCCAGTCTAGTAAGTTGACATTAAAATTGTGAGGTACCAACGTGTTTCTAGTGAATCCCCATCTAGAGCCAGTTTTTAATTTGTCCATTCTGGGTTACTGTAGAACAGTAGTAGTAGAACTGGTAGTTCATTGCAGACTCAGTCGTGGTGTCTGTAGATATAAACGGCTTGTTCCAAGGTAACAAAGACATAATGATTATTGTTTGTAGCTGATTAGACACTAATTACGTCAGGGTTATGCATATTATATATTCCATTTATTCAGTTTTATATTTTGTGTACTTTTGTCATGTTTGTCATCTGCTTTGTGTGCCAACATGGACTTAAACCATGGAGATTAGTGATTTGCCTCTGCTTTTTGTGTTATATTGACTACTTTATGATACATCGGGTGACCAGTTAAAAAAAAAGCCACAGCGCTCTTGTTTACATTCGAGAACAGCTGTTAGCGCTAGGCAGTGCTAGCATACTCTCTGTGGAAAGACTGTTGATGCCTGCCCAAGTGAAGTGGTACAAACCATGTGTACCGTCTGTTATCACAGGGAATGTATGATCTTTCTTCGATAAGATGGAGGAGCTCATGGCGCTAACCAGTCTACAGAAAGAGTATCAAGAGTGTAGCATCAGGTGCAGCTTTCAACTTGTGAGAGTGGACAGCTGAAGACAGAGAGGAAAGATGGGAGAGAGAAGAAACGACACTCAGCGAAGGAAACGTCGCTCAGAACTTGGGGGATTCGACCTTTAGTACATGGGTAGTTGAGCCACCAGGGCACCCCTGTTTATTTATTTATTTATTTATGAGTATTTTAATCTGTTTTGGATTCATTTTCCTGCTGCATTAACATGTTTGTTGTGTATAAGTGCTGTTGATATTTAACGTTCTTTTGAACTACTGTGGGCTAGTTTAGTCTACAGCAGTGCATCATGGTCTATATGATCATCATACTGTATGAGAAGTCTGTTTTTGGCTTTGTGACAATACATTTTCCAGCCAATCCAAGAGTCTGTTTACTTCACTTCACATTCAAAATGGAAAATTGTAATCTGAAAGTTGCCAATTAATCTTCTGTCAATAGACTAATTGAATAATCAACTTATCATTTTGGCTGTATTGTTACATTTTTGACATTACATTCATGACCACAATATAAAGCTCATGGTGGCATTGGGGGATCATCATAGTCAGTAGGATTCATCGTCATCGGAAAGCATCCAGTTAGTTAGTCTGGACTGAGGTGGTGGACGAACAGTGTCTACTATGGATACAAATCTGTGTTCTCACTTGAAGGGTGTTTGTTTAATGAGTTAACCAACAGAATGACTCCACAGGAGGGTCAGTGTCTATTCAACCTTTCTCTAGAAACACAGTCTGTGATCTGTGACAGTAACTCACTGTGAGTTACAGCTGGTCAGGATGACATGGTGGTGTTAAACATTCACTTCCAGAAATTCACTTCCTTAACACTGTCTTGTTTCTGCAGTTTCCAACACCTGTTAATGTGTCCAAAAGCACACACATGCAAATATAACCAGGCTCTGAGTGTGTGCATCTCCACCAGAAAATAAAACATCCCCATTGTGCTGAAGCATAAGTTTCCTACTTTATATGAAGAACCAGACTTTTGGTGCGATGCCAGATGGGGGGAGGGGGATTAGGTCCCTCTTGTCTGAACAAACGGCAGAGCAGAGGTTGTAAATCCATTATAGGCAATGTCAGCATTGATGTAGTAGGAAATAAAAAGGTGGTTAAATTATTAGCCAAAGTTCTGATGTGGATCTCAAGCTAAAGCATTCAAATATTAACCGAAATGTTCCTCATATAGGGTAGATTATTGTCATATAACTTAAAGTGCGATGCATATTAGTTCTTGTCAGTCTTAAAAAGGGGGGTAAACTAAGTGAAATTTGGTTTACACGCTGCTGGATTTCTGGATGTTGCTGTATGTGTCACAAAGATCTTCTGAGCACTAAATCATTGTCTTGAATTGAGGAGCTTTTAGGTGGAAAAAGTATTTCTGCCGAGATTTACTTCAGTTATGTGGAGCACAGTCCTGTCCAACCAAGCTACAGTTGGCTGTGTTGTCCCTGCAGATGAAGGTTAAAACTGGATTTTTAGAGTGGCTGAAATGCTGAGAAGGAAGCAGCAGCAGTGTTGGTGATGGGACTGTAACGTCTGATGGTAAAAACACCTGTTGAACCATGAGCTGAAGGCCAGCTGTGTATGAACAAGAAATCCATTTATTAGGACTTGTTTTAGTTAAACGTTGTGATCTCCAGATACATTTGAAAAAAACTATGGGAAACAATTTACTATATGAAAGAAACAAAAAGTTATTGCTAAGTTGCTAGTTCAAACAGCAAATATTTTTTGGACTGTAATCTTTAATATATTGGTTTTCTACTCCTCACATGGTGAAAAAGTGAGGCGTGTGAGATAAGGACAGGTCAGTAAAAGGTCATGAATTAAACTACCTGAGCTGCAAATGCTGCAGCTCCTCTTACAGCTTCTACAGTAGAGAGCTGACAAGTCTGAACCTGGTGTGGCCCTTTCAGGTAAACCCTGTGGCAGACGTGGGAGCTGAAAGATGATCTTCCTGCGTGCTCTGATCCCTTCAGCCTGGATTGAGGAGAAGGAGTGTCTGGTTTCCAATGTTTCATGCAGGACAGAACGTACTGAGGCCTCTTTGCTCTGAGGTTCTGTGGGAAAACAGGGAACAAAATGCAACAGCCTCACCCCCAGTGGAGAGTGTAACCTGAGAGTTAACCACTTAAAGCACAAGAGAGATCAGGTATTCCCCTGCCTTGTTAAGTGTCCTTGGGGACAGTGGAGGGGACACGCAATGAATGAGCATGACATATGCCACTGTGCAGCTCAATGACATGTTGACTCATGAGGCCAAATGAGAGAAAAGGGGCTGGTTCAGGTGAGCAACATCGCTACGTCCTTTGATGACTCATTTACAGTGAACAACACACAGAGAACTATGAGATATCGGGAGCATTGAAGCTATTAGGGCATGATGATCATGGACAGATTACTGAATGACCTCCTAGGCACAGGCCCAGGGGCCTTAGTGTTCGGGGGGCCCTTGGGCTTCACCTGCAAAAAGCCACTAAAAGAGAAGCAGAATGAGACACCAAAGTACCACAGTGAGACAGGAAAAGCCCACAGAAAGGTACAAAATGAAAATCAAGAGTTAAAAACCAATGATCTTAAACTTGTTCACTTGTCGACCCAGGTACAGAGCTTAGCTTAAGTTTTAGTTCAACCCAGGAGGACCACTCACTCCTGACCTTTGCACTCATCACATATCTTACCCACATCTTATCTTCTGGACAGTCCCCGGGGATTTGTCCACAGACTGACTGACAGCACGGTTTCTCAAAGCTGCTGAGAGATTGTGAGCTGAACGTGCTGCATAGGAAAAGTGTTTTCTTTTGGGAATGTCTCGTGTTAAACAGAAAAAAAAGACGATTTGTTCTTTCTGTTCCTCAGGAGAGTTGAGTCAATACTTTTGAACATGCACCAGACTGAAACTCGATATGAGACAACTAAAAATCTCTGCCAGATTTTACATCTGATGTTGGAGCAAGGGGCTCCAACATCACTCACATGTCAAATTTGGCACAGCCGTGTTGATGATGAATGGAGTTCTACGTTTGTTTACTCATGAGATTTTTGTTTTTCCAGGTCTGTCACCCAAATGAAGTTTAAATCTTTGTTTTTTATGTCTCCCACCGAGAAGTTCAGCAGAGTTATACCACAGCTGTAAGAGCAACTTGCTTCATGAGTTCTCTAATCAAAGGTCAACACGTTAACAGGTTGATTGAAAAAATTGTAGCGTAATCTTGATACTTAAAAAGCTAGACTTCGCACGGCATCAGCTGTAAATGGAAACAAATGTAAACAAGGTATGACTGGTTCAGAAATTGAATTTAATACCTACAAATCCTGTAAAACTGCACACAGCACGTTCACCAACCAGCCGTGTTGCAATGCTCTAAGCTGGGGTTATACTTTGAAAGGAACTGCTGTGGTGAAAAGTGCTGATTTGCTTTCTCTTAAAGACCTCTTGGTGTAGATGTCTACGCTAGGTCAATCTCTTCTCATTTGAATGCAAATCATTTTTAAAAACAATACAAATCTAAACTCCTGTCAGACACTGATGGGTTCTGAGACAATGCCTTCTGCCTCTTTTGCTCTCCACCTGGACTGCTGCAATCAAAGCACGCTCAAGAGTGACTGATCAATAGTGCTGGGACAAATGGAAGCCAGAACATTGCCAAATTTTGGTCCCTTGCTTACAGAAGCATTCACTATACAAAACTACTAACTAACTATACTTTTTAATCCACCAGGTACAAACAAAGAGAGCTGATAAATATTAAATGTATTATTATTTATCACTGGTCCATATCTCTCTTGATAAAAATGCTCATTAGTTGATCTTCATGAGACAGTACTGTTGTGTTGCTTCTCTTCCTGAGGAGGGACCCTCACCAAAACCTGAATTTCATTTGAGCAAGATGACTTTACAATATCGCAACATTTTGCTAGCCTCGTTTCGGACCTTTTGCCACCTAAATATCTATTTCTCAGATTTTTTTTTGTGCTCATCGAAAGTCGTTTTAAATTTGATGTTGGATTAAATATAAGGATGTCATCTTCCTCTGCCAGAGCCAATTACAAAAAATAAGAGCTCTTAAATGTGCATTTTTCTTTAAGTGATGTGACAAATGTTGACTAACTGGTGTGTTGTTCCCACTGACAGTATAAAGCATGGAGCTTCAAAACGGCTCTTCAGACATGGTGTGGGTCTGAAGAGCGTTTTGAAGCTCAAAATATGCAGTGCTGTGCGCTGCAATGTTAGTAGTCCTGTCTCTTCCCCCTCCCAGCTAATCTAAAAATGAGCAAAGACATGAATCATCATTGCACCTGAGGTGGGCTGAAGCCAGAATAGGTGAGTTCTATAAAAATTCACCCTCAGTACAGTTGTCATGAACGGGGAAATTAGCTATAGAGACCAAAACAGTTTTTTGTACCAGGCTGTAAACATGTTTATTTCTGCTGTGAAGTTGGACATACCAATACGGGCGCTTACTGTATGGAGACTGAATCGTTCTGTAGCCAGCCTCAAGTGGATATTTGAGGAACTGCAGTTTTTGACTCTTGCATATAGGCTTCACTTCACAGCCACAGAGGTTGCCACTTGGTTTTTACTTAAAACAGTAAAACAGTTTTAGTACCAAGCACCAAGTAAGACAGAACTCAACAAATGTTGCCTTTAACATTGCAAGCCGTGACAAATCTTTTACGGCATTGCCGCTGTTGATTTACCCCAGAGCAGACAATAACATGTCTTACTATGTTGTGAAAATATGAATAATTGCAACACAAGTTTAAGCTCATCAGGTCACTGCAGGCTCAGCTTTCTGACATCAACGGTTCTTTGGTTGATGTTTCCTACAATAACTGCACAGACATACGTTACCTCATCATCAGCCTGTTCAGTGCTCACAGACTGCCACTTACTCCAGCAGACATTACATATGTGCAGTTTATTATTTGACAAAAGGCTAGCCAATGCTTCACGAGGAGATTTACTTAGTCTAGATTTTAGTCATCAGGGATTTAACATGGAGCGACGTGCATGGAAACAGGCTGAGAGAAAGCAGCGAGCCCTGTGGGGTAGCTGGTGGAAATATTTAGCACTGGAGGAGGATCAGGAGATGTCAGAAAGAGACAAATGATTATTAGGCTCATGTCTTCTTTCCATCTTTGTTGTGGTCCTTCCAACGTTGAAATACTGAACCATGAATAATGAACCATCACAGTTGGACTGGGTTGCACCAGCTATTCTTATTGATGAATATTCCATTTATGGTCTAAAAATGTCCATCCGTCCAAATGTCCAAACATCCATCACTGTTTCTCAGAGTCCAAGTTGACATCTTGCTTTGTCCCAGGATCAAAACCAAAATATACAATGAAAATAAAAATGAATAAATAAAACATGAAGTTATTGTAGCTTTACGAGCTGTCCAACTCCAAAAATGAGTTTGTTTGGTGGGAAAACGAAAGAAGAAAGCAAGAAGAGAGAGAAGCTGCTTTTTGATTCTTTGGATGTAGACGGGGAGTTTGTTGACCACCCACAGGCTCACGTCATCAGCTCCCTGTGTGTGTGTGTGTGTGTGTGTGTGTGTGGGTGTATAGGTGTGTGTTTGGGTGAGAAAGTGACCGGGGGGACGACAGAAAAGAAAGCGAAAGAGATTAGAGCAGACTAAAAGCAGAGACAGGAAAACAAATTATTTAGCAAACATTTTTGAACAACTAAAAGTCAAAGGTTATTTTTACATTGTGTTTCTACATAGTAAAGAACATGTAGAATAGAATTTTATTGTCCACCAACATGGAAATTGTTTAAAACATACACACAGAGCAAACAACACTGACATTAACAATATGCAATACGCACAATCTAAGAAAACACCTACAGGACTAAATGAAAAGAGGGCCACACTATAAGGCCAATATGAGAATAAATTTTAAAGCTGAGTATGGAAAGATGTATTGATGTCATTAAGCTCCACTGGGACCACACAGGCAGGACAGGAAGCAGCAGTCGGTGCAGAAGGCGTCTCTGTCTGACCTCAGCGACTGTCTGTGGTTCCACCTGAAAAAGCAAAAACTAGACCCTGTGATGAAGCCTGTCTAAACAAGGACAGAGGTTCGTCTCTGTCATCGGCTGGCTGTTCATGTCACACAAACACTGACACACGTTGATTCTATTAGTAATTAAAGTAAAAGTTGTGATGTCTGTGATAAACTGCATAAACAACTTTCTATATATTAATAGAACATCTATGAATATAACTACAATGCACTAATCCTTTTTCACCTGTCCTCATACCTTAAAATAAAAATTTAAATACATATTAGATAAGAATTGTTGTTGTATTTTTGTTAGAGTCTGCCATGTTGAACTGCCATGTTTCTACAGTAGTTCATAATAGACAAACTGCTTTGATAATGGCTTTCACATTTTCTGAAGTTTTGCAGCCACTGTAGTTTTTCCTAAATGCGTGGAAGAGGAGGATGAGGCGAGTGTTATTCAGTTGGTTGCAATCTGCAGGCACCACTAGTAGCCGCTAAATCCTATACTCAACTCAACTATACTCACTTTAACTCCAAGTCCTTTGACTAGGTTTTTTTCAGAGCTTCACGTGAGTTGACAGTTTGTTGACTTGGCTGCCACAAATTTGATTATTTGGTGCCTTTCCCTTTATTATAATCATTTGAAGGTTTGGACTATTAGTTGGACAAAACAAATTGTATAGGTGTCACTTTGGGCTCTGAGTAACTGTGACAGCATTTACTTGAGTAAAGGCTCTAAATACTTCCTCCACCACTGCTGATCAAGGATCAGAATCACACCTTGCACCAACAGTATAACTTTTCAAATTAGGAAACTTTCCTCCTGTTACCTCCTTCAGTATTTATGTTTTCAAATTGAACGACACCATGATTTATGTGTGATTACAGGGACATCTGTTTTGGCTTCCGAGCAATCAGTCTGGAGGAAAAGTCTGTTGTGGAATTTGAATTAATCCTCACACCAATCTGTTAAAAACCACTCTTGTCACTCACAGTTACCAAAGGTTTACTTTGACAAAGGCAGACTAATGTCTTGTTAATGAACAGTCGTCTTTAGGCAAACAATTAAAAAAAGAGCCAGGCACAAAAATGAAATGAAAAAAGAAAAATAAAGAAGAGTTTGTGGATAAATAAAAATATAAATGTTCCAGATGACATCATTACAAATGCAAACACTGAATTGTCTCTGTGCAGCCAAGTAGTAATTATTTCTATGATTTGCATTCCAAATTGGATTCCCCCTCATGGAAGGCGGCAAGATAATAATATGCAAATGAGTCAGAGAATGTGAATCAGAGTGAGAGAAGAAAAAAAACGATCAGGAACAGATAGTAGACATTTTCTTTTTGGCACTCGAATGAGTTTATTTTACTACAATGGATGGAGACAGAGTTCCCATCCAAATGGTTCTATATTCAGTTTGAGAATAAGTCAGTAAATCACAGTTTCATCTTTCTTAAATGATTTTGAATGACATAAACAAAATATTTCTTATTTGTGAGATAAAGTCTAGTGGTGGTTTTTTACAATACAAAGAATCAAATAGATTATTTAGTGCGCTATCTGTGGAAAGAAATGTAGTTTGTTTACAAATGACCAGTTTACAGAAGTAAACTTTTTTTTATTTCCTCTGTTTTCTCATGATAATGAGTTCATTTTCTTGAGACAACAAGACCTTATCTTCCTGAGATAATGGGATAATTTTCTCATGATTTTGGGATGACGAGACTTTGCCCGGTGTTTGCTCTGTTGCCATGGTGTTGTGTAGTTTGCTGCCAGTTACAGTACAGTACAGTTGTACAAACATGGACTTGAAGTATGGAGATAAGTGATTTGCCTTTTTCTGTCATACTTTATGGTACAAACCATGAGTATTGTCTGTTAACATGGGGAACGTAGGATCTCTCCCCAAATAGATGGAGGAGCTAACAGCGCTAACCAGGCTACAGAGAGAGTATGAAGAGTGTAGCATCACAGAGACTCATTGAGGACTCACTGCTAACTCTGGACAGCTTTCAACTTGTGAGAGAAGACAGCTGAAGACAGACAGACAGCTGAAGACAGACAGGAAAGTAGGGAGAGAGAGAGGGGGAACGGCACACAGCAAAGGAAACGTCCGTGGACCACAGGCCGGAGTCAGAACCGGGTCACTGCAAGAAGGACTCAGTCTTTCGTACTTCGGGAGTACACTCTAATAGCTGAGCCACCAGGACGCCAACATTTATTTATTTATAAGCATTTTCTCAGCCACCTTTACTGTAACAAGTGAATTTCCCCAGTGTGGGATTAATAAAGCATATCTTATCTTAACCTTTCCTGCTCAGCTGTCAGACCATGGTCGAGCAGCACTGGGGTGATGCTGTTTGTACCAACTTCTGGGTTAACCTCCTTTCACTTCCCACAGCAGTGAAATGACACATGAGAGAGACACTGTAGCCTTTTATTTAATAGCGTACTGAAAATGCACACTGTGCAGGCTGGGAGGCCTGTCAGGATGCCATTACAGTAGTCTAGTCTTGAGATGACAACAGCTTGTGTCAGGAGTTGAGTAGCATGTTAAGTTAAGTATGGTCTGATTTTTCTGATGTTGTAAAGTGCAAAGCGGCATGACCGGGCAACTGAGGCGACATGATTGGAAAAGGTTAGTTGGTCATCAATCATAACCCCTAAGTTTCTCACTACCCTGGTGGGGGCGAGACATAGGGAATCAATTTTGATGTTGATGTTGTGGTATATAGTTGGTTTGGCTGGGAGGACCAGCAGTTCAGTTTTTGAGAGATTCAGCTGGAGGTGATGTGCCTTCATCCATGTGGCGATGTCAGTGAGGCAATCAGAGACCCGTGCAGAGATCGAGAGGTCATCAGGAGGAAATGACAGATAGAGCTGAGTGTCATCTGCATAGCAGTGATAGGAAAAGCCATGTGAGCGGATAATCGGACCCAGGGAGGTGGTGTAGATAGCAAATAGCAGGGGCCCCAGCACTGAGCCCTGGGGGACCCCTGTGGTGAGGTGATGCGAAGTGGACAACTGTCCAAGCCAGGATACACTGAATGAGCGCCCTGTCAGGCAGGATTCAAACCAAGAAAGAGCCAAGCTAGAGATGCCCATGTTAGAGAGAGTAGAGAGGAGGATGCAATGGTTAACTGTCACACCGGTAATGTCAAGTTGGGTTTTTGTCCTGTCTCCATATTTGTTTGTGACTTCCTGTTTTCTTTTGGAATTAACTCTCCTCTCGTTTCAGGTTCCTGCCCTTCCTCATGTGTCACCAGTCTGATTGTCTTCCCTGATTCCTGATTGTGTCCACCTGTTTCCCCATTACCCTCCATGTGTGCATATAGTCTGCGTCTCCCTTTGTCCTGTGCCAGTGTGTCTAGTTTGTCGTCTAGAGCACCAGCATATTCTTCGTAGTCATAGTCATAGTCATAGTCTAATTATTTTGTGGTTATCCCTAGTTCCTCGCAAGAGTGATTTTTTGTTGTTGGCCTTTTTGCCTGTACAGTTATTAGCCCCTTAGTTTAGTTAGAGCCTTTTTTGACCATCCCTCGTTGAGGTGCTTTTTGTTCCCCTGGAGGATCTTTGTTTTCTTTGTTAAGAATAAAGCCTTGTCAAGCTCCATCCTTACTCTGCATCCGAGTCCTCTCCTTGAGTTACCGGCCCGACAGTACACACTGGCCAGCATGGACTCGGCAGAGTGGGACCCGCTGACCACGGCGCTGCGCGCTCAAGCCTCCAGGCTCACGCAGCAAGAGGAGCAGGTGGGCTTCCTTGGCCGAGCAGTCAAGGATCTCGCCCACAGCCACGAGGAGTATAAGGCCACAGTGATCTCCCAGGTGGGCCTCCTCAACACTCAGGTGGAGCAGATCCTCACCCTTCTCTCCAAGAACACAGCCGCAGCACTCGACCTACCCACCGTGACTCCGGAGCCCTCCCCCGTAACCACACACTCCGGTGCGTGCACCAGGCTGGCACCCCCGGAACGGTACTCTGGGGACCTCGGACAAAGTAGGTTATTTATTACTGAATGCGAAATGCATTTTGAGCACTCACCCCGGGACTTCCCCACAGAAAGATCCAAGGTCGCCTTCATGATGTCCCATCTCACGGGGAGGGCCCGGGCGTGGGCCACCGCGGAGTGGGCGAGGGACTCCGAAGTGTGTGCTTCATTTAAGAGGTTCGCCGGGGCTCTCAGAATCGTCTTAGTAGGCTGAAGCAGGGGGAAGAGTCAGTGTGTGATTACGCCATCCGCTTCCGCACCCTGGCGACGGAGAGCGGGTGGAATGACACTGCTTGTATGACGTGTTTCTGAAAGGACTCTCAGATCCTATTCAGGATCTGCTGGTACCGTTGGACCTCCCCCTGGACCTCGACTCCCTCATTGCCCTCGCCATCCGCACAGATAACCGGTTGCAGGAGCGGAAGCAGCAGCGCGGGTCCAGGTCGGTGTCGGCTACTATGCCTGGTTCCTCCGCGGCTCTCTCGGGCATTGCGCCACGGCGATCCTCTCCCGAGCAACATTTTCGACCCTCTGCCGAACAGCGTGAGGAGCCCATGCAGTTGGGAAGGTCCCGGCTCTCTCGGGAGGAGCGGCAGCGGCGTTCCCAGGAAGGCAGGTGCTTTTACTGCGGCTCGCAGGGCCATCTCATCGCCGCCTGCTCCGTGAAAGCGGACCTGGTGGTGAGTCATCTCACAGCTGTCACCCCCACTCCACGAAGGTTAACTACGGTAAAGATCATGCACCTTGGCAAAGAGTGTGAGCTGGGAGTTTTGATTGACTCGGGGGCTGATGGGAATCTGATGGACTGGGGGTTAGCTCGGAGACTGGGGCTCCAGGTAGAACCATTGAGTAAGCCGATAAAGGCGAGCGCACTCAACGGGCGCGAACTGTTTGACATTTCACACATTTCCGAACCAGTATACATTCACATAGCTGATCATAGGGAGCGCATAAGACTCTACCTGGTAAACTCTCCTCTGCACTCTCTCATCCTTGGGCTCCCGTGGCTGGTGCGCCACAACCCAAGTATAGATTGGAAGACCGGGGAGATTATTGGGTGGGGGGAGGGATGTAAGGACCGTTGTTGGGTTCCACAACCCCAGAATAAGGTCATAGTACTGAATAATAATGTTTCTGCTAACTCTACCACAGATCCGGAGGCCATCGACCTAACCACAGTGCCAAGCTGCTATCACCATCTCGCGGAGGTTTTTAGTAAAAGCAAGGCCACAACTCTTCCCCCTCATCGTCCCTATGACTGCCCCATCGAGCTCCTGCCGGGATCCACCATTCCCAAGGGCCGGCTTTATTCGGTTTCTGGGCCTGAGAAGCAGGCCATGAAAGACTACATTGAAACATCTTTGAAAGCGGGCCTGATTCGACCGTCCTCATCCCCAGCCGGTGCTGGGTTCTTTTTTGTGAAAAAGAAAGATGGGACCCTCCGCCCCTGTATCGACTATAGCCCCCTCAACGAAATCACCGTAAAGAATAGATATCCCCTTCCCCTCATGACTTCAGTATTCGACCAACTTCAACAGGCACAGATCTTCACCAAATTAGACCTGCGTAATGCTTATCACCTCATCCGCATTCGGGAAGGGGATGAATGGAAGACTGGATTTAATACACCATCCGGCCATTATGAGTATTTAGTTATGCCGTTTGGTCTCACGAACGCCCCAGCTGTTTTTCAATCAATGATCAATGATGTGTTGAGAGACTTTCTAGATCACTTTGTATATGTCTATCTAGATGACATCCTGATTTACTGTCCCAACTTGGAGAGTCACAAGAAACACGTCGAACTTGTTCTGCAACGTCTTTTACAAAATAAATTGTTTGTGAAAGCAGAAAAGAGCGAATTTCACGCCAATACCATCTCCTTCCTGGGCTTTATCGTAGCTCCTGGAAGGGTTCAGATGGACCCGGCTAAAGTTGGTGAGACTCCTCCACCGAGTGGGTGCCCCGATAATCGTCTGTTTGTTCCTGTTAATCTGCACCCACAGGTGATTCACTGGGCTCACTCATCTCTGCTCACCTGCCATCCGGGCGTACGTCGGACCATGTTCGTCCTCGCACAGCGGTTCTGGTGGCCGTCCATGGAGCCGGAGGTTCGGGAGTACGTGGAGGCGTGTCCAGTCTGTGCCAGGAACAAAAACTCCTCCAGAGCCCGCGCAGGGTTGCTGCAGCCTCTCCCTATTCCGTCCCGGCCGTGGGCGGAGATCTCCATGGACTTTGTCACGGGGCTCCCTATCTCCAGAGGTAACACTACGGTCTTAACCGTGGTGGACATATTTTCTAAGATGGCACATTTTATAGCCTTGCTTAAGTTGCCGTCCGCTAAAGAAACAGCGGAGTGTATGATGAACAATGTGTTTAGGATCCACGGATTCCCTCGGGACATTGTGTCGGATCGGGGGCCCCAATTTATCTCACGGTTTTGGAAGGAGTTCTGCAAACTCATCGGAGCCACTGTTAGCCTTACATCGGGTTACCATCCAGAGGCTAACGGCCAGACGGAACGCCTTAATCAGCAGCTGGAAACCGGCCTCCGGTGCCTGGTGGCACAGAATCCTGCGTCTTGGAGCCAACACCTGACATGGGTCGAGTACGCCCATAATTCCCTTCCCACCTCTGCCACCGGTATGTCCCCCTTCAATTGTGTGTTTGGTTATCAACGCCCTGTCTTTCCTGATTCCGAACCTGAGGTGTCAGTGCCCTCCGCCCATGCCCTAGTCCGCCGCTGCCGCCGCATCTGGGCGGCAGCGCGCCGGACGCTGATCCGTCAGGGGGACAGAGTTAAGAGGGCAGCAGACCGCAGGAGAAGACCGGCCCCTGACTATCAGCCCGGCCAGCGAGTATGGCTCGCTGCCAAGGAACTGCCATTGCGGGTAGAGTCCCGTAAGCTGGCTCCACGCTTTGTCGGTCCGTTCCCCATCTCGAGGATCATCAATCCAGCGGCTGTGCGCCTCCGTCTGCCCCGATCCCTCAAGATACATCCCACATTTCATGTCAGCAAAATTAAGCCAGTCAAAGAAAGTGGCATGGTGCCGGCAACCAAGCCACCCCCGTCTCCCCGTATGGTCGAAGGAGGGCCCGTCTATGCTATGAGGAAACTATTGGCGGTGCGCAATCGAGGTCGGGGCAGGCAGTTCCTCGTGGACTGGGAGGGGTACGGTCCTGAAGAACGACAATGGGTCCCAGCCAGATTCATCGTGGATCCTAATCTCATTCGTGACTTTTATAGGGATCACCCAGACATTCCAGGGCCGTCTGGTATTCGGCCTTGGGGGGGGGGGGGGGGGTAATGTCACACCGGTAATGTCAAGTTGGGTTTTTGTCCTGTCTCCATATTTGTTTGTGACTTCCTGTTTTATTTTGGAATTAACTCTCCTCTCGTTTCAGGTTCCTGCCCTTCCTCATGTGTCACCAGTCTGATTGTCTTTCCTGATTCCTGATTGTGTCCACCTGTTTCCCCATTACCCTCCATGTGTGCATATAGTCTGCGTCTCCCTTTGTCCTGTGCCAGTGTGTCTAGTTTGTCGTCTAGAGCACCAGCATATTCTTCGTAGTCATAGTCATAGTCATAGTCTAATTATTTTGTGGTTATCCCTAGTTCCTCGCAAGAGTGATTTTTTGTTGTTGGCCTTTTTGCCTGTACAGTTATTAGCCCCTTAGTTTAGTTAGAGCCTTTTTTGACCATCCCTCGTTGAGGCGCTTTTTGTTCCCCTGGAGGATCTTTGTTTTCTTTGTTAAGAATAAAGCCTTGTCAAGCTCCATCCTTACTCTGCATCCGAGTCCTCTCCTTGAGTTACCGGCCCGACATTAACTGTGTCAAAGGCAGCTGATAAGTCAAGTAGAATGAGGACAGAGGACTTTGCTGCTGCTCCTGCTTCTTTTAAGGCTTCTGTTACAGACACCAGAGCAGTTTCAGTCGAGTGACCGCTCTTGAAACCAGATTGATTTGGATCAAGAAGATTGTTCTGTAGGAGGAATTCTGGGAGTTGTTTAGTGACCATCCGTTCAATAGTTTTGGATAAGAATGGAAGAAGCGAGACAGGATGATAGTTCTCGACCTGAGCAGGGTTGAGAGAGGGTTTCTTGAGTAGAGGTGTTACCCGAGCTGCTTTGAAGGTGGTGGGAAAAGTGCCGGAGGTCAGTGACTCATTTATCACGTGTGATAGCTGGCGTGATGGTTGGACTAATGGATTGGAGAAGGTTTGTTGGTATAGGGTCCAACGAGCATGTAGTAGGACGGCTACATATCAACAGTTTGGATACCTCACCCTCAGAGAGGGGTGTAAAGCCAAAAAATGAGGTGCTAGCAACTGTGCTAGGTTGCAAAAGTGCAGTAGCTGATTCGGTGCCGCCCAGCTGGGATGGAGAGAGACATGTAGTAGGACTGCTACATGTTACAGTGTTACGCCTAATTTACACAGGGGACGTAAGCGCCGCGGAACGGCTGCGCTGCGGAACAGCTGCGCTGCGGAACAGCTGCGCCCTCTGTCCGGCGTCAATCCCCACCGGGTGCGTAACGGCAGCGTAGCGCTCCCTTGCGAGCCAGCCGTATTCACGCGAGATCACGAGATCACGCGATAATCCTGAACGTATGCGAAACCGCGAGATCCCGTGGTAAACTGTGGAAACAACAACAACAAACAGCTTACTTTGCTTCTCTGAACGTGGTAGAGATTATAAAAAGGATCTGTTGTGTCATAAATTATTGTGTGTTGTTCCACTTCAATAATTACTCTGTCGTCGTCCATGTTGAGACCCTTTGATCGATTGACTTATGACCTGGTGCCACCGGTCATGGCGTAATGGTGATGTGACGTTGTGATAGGCTACATGAACGGCGTATTGTGTTTTATTTTGAAAGGGGACGGAAGTGTATTACTTTGATTCAGTGTCGGATATCCTGTCTGGTACAATCTGCTCTGTTGAGCTTGACGCGAATCAGCAATGACTCCGTCAAAAATAGAAGTGCTACGGAATGCTCATGTGGCAAGTGGAGGGTGGAAAAGGTGTACTGACAACGCCACCTGGGGAGTTTCGCCCCAGGAGATAGATGTTTATATGAAACGGTTAAATGCCTTTACTATATTACACAGGTCTACGCCATTTCGTATACCACGGGCAGAGACGTATTTAGAAAAGTATAAAAATTGTTTATTTTGCAATCAATTAAAATATCACATCAATACTGGCTCGTAATTACTTAAACTGGGGCCATAGAACGGAATGAACAAGGCTGTGGAGGCTCGCTACGGCGGCCCAAAATCAAATCAAGGGGGAGGAATAACTAACCAAAAACCACACTGCAGCAGAAACAGCCATATCACCAAACAGTCGACACGTGAGTGGGAGAGAAAGCAGCAGTGTGCGCCAATGCCCCTTATCCGTGCGCCGAAGGAGAGAGCGCGCGTCGTTCTGGCGACACGCCGAAGACGCTCTGAAGGTGGCACGCCACACTGCGCTGAAGGAAAGAGCGTGCGTTATTCTGGCGACACGCTGAAGACGCTCTGATGCCGGCACGCCACATGGCTTCACCACGCCACTCCAGACCACAGCCACCACCACAGATGAGCGGAACAGGAAGAGAGAGAGCGCGCCAGGTGTACCCAGGCTCCTATATATGTAGAGGTGCGCTCCCCGCCCATAAATCAGTGCCACAGGGGTACACAGCGCCCCACTGTGAGGGGGAGTAACCCCCAAAATCCACTGGGCCCGTCCGCGGCACGTCACGTAGTTGGTCCGTTCTCCACACGGCGTCAACACCCACCGGGAGCGTTTAAAAAGCGGCGCGTCTTGCAAGCGTCACAGTGTTTACCTCATGTCCGACAGTGTTTACTTGCTGATTTGATCGAAGCTTTCATTCACGTAGCTTATAACTGTACTTTAAGCAGTAAATAGAAGTACACAGGGTATAGTATAAAAGGTATGAAACAACAATAAACACACAGTTAAGTCACACAAAAAACACAAAAGACATTTAACTACGAAGCCAGAGCAAATATCGATGAAAAAGTGTCTGTGTACTGAAAAACGACCGGATTCGCTCTGCAATTTCTGTCTGACTTCCTGTCCGAACGATCCGCTCTCTGTCCAGCTTGATGCGTGGGACTCGCGTCGAGCGTCAAAAATAGAACAGACGCGTAATGCCCGCGTGGCCGAGCGTCGAGACGCGTCCGGGACGTGTCTGAGATGGAGCACTACGGAGCCGGTGGAGGTTGATACATTGACTTTAATGGCCGCGTATTACTCGCAATGACGCGACGCGCCGCGGACGGACCCGGTGGATTTTGGGGGTAATTTACACCGGGGAAGTGCCGCGGAACGACTGTGCCGTGGAACGGCTCCGTCCTCTGCCCGGTGTCAATCCCCACCGGGTGCGTAACGGCAGCGTAGCGCTGCCTTGCGAGCCAGCCGTATTCACACGAGATCACGCGATAATCCTGAACGTATGCAAAACCGCGAGATCCCGTGATAAACTGTGGAAACAACAACAACAAACAAGCGTACTTTGCTTTTCTGACGTGGAAGAGATTATAAAAAGGATCTGTTGTGTCATAAATTATTGTGTGTTGTTCCACTTCAACAATTACTCTGTCGTCGTCCATGTTGAGACCCTTTGATCGATTGATTGCTGACCTGGTGCCACCGGTCATGGCGTAATGTTGATGTGAAGTTGTGATAGGCTACATGAACGGCGTATTGTGTTTTATTTTGAAAGGGGGCGGAAGTGTATTACTTTGATTCAGTGTCGGATTTCCTGTCTGGTGCAATCTGCTCTGTTGAGCTTGACGCGAATCAGCAACGGCTCCGTCAAAAATAGAAGTGCTACGGAATGCTCACGCTGCAGAGCGGAGAGCCGCTGCTGGGACGCTGCTGAGACGTTACGCGGCACGCCCGGTGGGAATGGTCTCATTGACTAGAGTGGCAGCGATCAGCTCCGGTGAGCGTGGCACAGCCGTTACGCGGCCTTTACGTCCCCTGTGTAAATTAGGCGTTACAAAGGGACGTAACGGCCGCGTAACGGCTGCGCCGCGGCGCTTACGTCCCCGGTGTAAATTAGGCGTAAATTAGGCGTTAGGAGTCGGGTGGAGAGTGAGCTGGTCAGAGAATTGGCTGCTGATTGCTGCCGCTTTGCCTGTAAAGAATGATGCAAATGTATTGGCGGTAAGGCTGGTAGGAGGAGGAGGAGGTGGAGGGTTGAGTAGTGATTTGAAGGTGGAGAAAAGTTTCTGGGTGTCAGTGACGCTGTTGACTTTGTCGTTGTAAAAAGCAGTCTTTGCAGCAGTGACACTGGTTGAGAAGGAGGATAAGAGTGTCTGGTAGCTTTTGAGATCATCGGCTAGTTTGGATTTGAGCCATTTTCTTTCAGCAGCTCTGAGTTTGGTGCGCTGTGATCGGAGGGTATCATTCAACCATGGGTGGGATTGGTTGGATCGAGCAGGCCTCGTAGATAAAGGACACAGTCTGTTCAGACATGAATTCAGAGTACAGCAGAGTGAATCAGTGGCATCATTAACCTTCAGAGAGGAGAATGTGCTGAATGGTGGTAGAGCAGAGGTAACAATAGAGGAGAAGTAGGTTGGGGATAAGTTACGGAGGTTACAGTGGAACGTAACCATTGATGGAGGAGCAGAGGGTTGCTCTGACAGAGTGACACTAAACTGGATAAAAAAGTGATCTGATAGGTGGAGAGGCGTTAACACCAGTGCATCTGTGGCACAGTTTCGGGTGAGAATCAGGTCAAGGTTTTTGCCAGCTTTGTGAGTAGGAGGACTGTGGACCAGCTGGAGGTCAAAGGAATGTATTAATGACAAAGTTATCAGAGTCTGGACTGTCTAAGTGGATGTTCATGTCGCCCAGGACAAGCAACGGACAGTCATGATCGGGTATGGATGACAGCAGGGTATCTAGCTTGTCTGTAAAGCCACCCAGTTAGCCTGGTGGACAGTAAATGACAACAACGTAGGCTTTAACAGGGGCCGTTACTGCAATGGCATGGTATTCAAAAGTGTCATAATTAGTGGAATGCAACAGCAGAGCGAATTTCCATTTGTTGGAAATTAGCAGGCCAGTCCCTCCTCCTCGACCAGAAGGATGGGGGGTGTAATTAGTGGAGTGCAGCTGGGGTAGCTGCGTTCTCTTGTTTGATCCAAGTCTCAGTGAGAGCAAGGAGCTCTAGAGAAAGGTGGTTGGTGTGAGCCGTAATAAAATTGGTTTTGTTAACTGCGGATTGGCAGTTCCATAAGCCCATGGAGAAGGAGGCAACAGAGTGTGAGGACTGTTTTAGAGGCCGGAGGTTAGTTAGATTTCTGCATCTTTTGACAAAATGTTTTCTGTGTGGACCGGAGACAACAACAGATATGGAGTGGGACATATTGTGATACTCTAAGACTGTGGAGGGAATAGGACTGGTTCCCTTTGCTCGGTGAACTTGCAAAGGTAAACTTGCTTGTCTTAGCCTCGTCCGTCTTGCACAGGTAAACTTGCTTTTCTTAGCCTTGTCCGTCTTGCACAGGTAAACTTGCTTGTCTTAGCCTCGTCCGTCTCGCACAGGTAAACTTGCTTTTCTTAGCCTCGTCCGTCTTGCACAGGTAAACTTGCTTGTCTTAGCCTCATCCATCTTCACTGAGGAATTCTGACGCTTCAGCAACTGCCACTGTTTTTATAGTTTCATTGGAATTAAACGCGGCTGTTCTCACGTTTGGCTGATTGCGACTAGCGTAGACCGCCCTCTGCCGTTGCCGTGAATGGTTTTTCAATTGAGGTGCAAATTGCTCACACCTGAGTGTTCTTATCACCCGTAGATGACCGAAACTCGCAGCTCTTATTGTTCACTTGCCCTCAGTTGTTTACAACGCACAGTTGAATTCTGAATGATTTCAGAATTCAGAAGGATTCAGATTATGGCTACAATGCCATTTCAAACAGTCACAGTCATCAGTGATCGTTTTCTTTGTGTATGCAAGTTTGTACTGTTGCTGTCTTTCCAGCTGACCAGCTGAGTCCACAATGGTGAAAGCTGCTACATCTTATTGTTTCTTATTGACTTACCTCTTATCTCTGTAAGTTTAAAGCAAGTATAAAAAATACTTTTTACAAATGTATTTGTTACAACCAGTTTACAACAAAATCTGTTTATTTTGGGTTCATGCTGCTATAATGGCCCTGCGATGAACTGCCGACTTGTCCAGGGTGTACCCTGCCTCTTGCCCAATGTCAGCTGGGATAGGCTCCAGCCCCCCTGCGACCCTAGTGAGGATAAGCGGTTATAGATAATGTATGTATGTATGTATGCTGCTGTAATGTTGGTTAGGTGGGATGATAGTAATGTTATTGTTAATACCTATATAATAATAATAACAGTATATAATAATATTACAGTATATAATAATAACGGTATATAATAATAATAATACACATAGAAATGTGTCGTATATTTAGCCTGTGCAAGGTGTGCATACGTACATAACTGCAATATATAGTATGTACACGTATAAATATGTGTATATATACACAAGATATGATATGATACATAATATATAATATATAGTATATGTATAAAAGTGGGTTCAGCAGTTGTCCACTGTCAATGATCTGCAGTCGTATTATAACCACTTGGCATTAATGTTGTGAGAGTTTAGAATGGTGGTTATATATTTCCGAGGTTCATTGTGCAACAGTTCAAATTTTTTTTAGCATAAGCATGAAAGCTGAGTATATATTCTCTACTCAATTCATTTAAAAAGATAATTTCAAACCTTCATACTTAGTTATCTGCTTCAAAGTGTTGCTGAAGGCTAGTGGCACTGAGCTTTCAAACACACATCGACTCATACACGCACCATCATTGCGGATGTCAACACGGCTGGTTACACATTAACGCAGGAACTAACAGAGTAATGATTGGCTTTAATTGAAGTTGAGTTTTTTCTGGTGAGGGCATGCTCAGGTTAGAAGGTGAATGACGTACAAACTCACGACCCAGTTTGCTGTAATACAAGTCACCTGCTCAGTGCAGACTGAAATAGCTCAGGCAGGCAGAGCGGGCTGGATAATTAGGCCTGTTTTTAATAAACAGTGACTGAGGATGTCACTGCTGCTTCGCCTGCTCTACATGGATGAACGTCCTTTTCCATCTTCTGTAAAATGCTGGCCTCCGGGGCTGCAAACCCACCAGTGCTTCCAGGAAAAGTATGTGCCCTGCAGATTCAATCCCCCCCTTTCTGAATAAAAACCTCGCTGCCTGCATCTCGTCACATCACCACTGGGCACTGAATGAACCGGTTTGAGGCTTTGCTGTATGTTTATCCAATCATATTCTTCTGCCATGACCACAAAGCTGGGCTCCCTTGCAGTGTCCAGTTTAATTTTTCCATGGGGCCTCACTGGTGAAAGCTCTGTGGCTTGGGGTTCAGGAGTGTCATGGAGTTAGATGTGCAGCCTGGCTGGTGAGCTACAAGGCTGGATCTTTTTCTTACTTGGGGGGAGGGGGCCATTTTGATGAGAACCCTGTTATTATGGAAATCTGGGAAGATAGTTACTGTTCTGGTGCTGTATTAAATGTGTAGCTGTATAAAACCTGGTAGTTCTAATGTTTCTTTTCATTGAGGGCCAAAGTTTGGAGGTTGTTCAAGTATTGTTTCTTTTGTTCTTTTATTGTGAGAGTTGTGATAATGAGAATATGAACCAAAATAGCTCCTGATTTTCATACTGAACCTGTTCCTGTTAAGATTCTGCTAACTAAGTTTTGAATTGTCACTGGTTCATGTGGATGTGGTTCGGTGAATTTTCAAAATAAAGTGATGGGAAGTTCGGTTCTTTTTAGGAAGTCAGATCATTTGACTCAGCTCACCAAGAAGAGCCGGCTCTTTCGACTCCAAAATGGCTCTTCATTTGACCACTTATACCTTTTATAATTCAGACAAATTTAGTGCTGATTTGACTTATGATTTGTATGTGTACACATATATCATGTATATATTCAATACATCATTTGTAATGAAGCATTCAAAAGTAAAAATTACATTTTCTAATATCAATAAATTGCTGTAGCCAGTTGTTTTCATTAGGGCTGCATCGATTAGTCGACGTAATCAATTATGGCACTGTACCATAGAAGAAGAAGAAGACAGGTTAAAAGTAAACTCTGTCAAGCTGAGCTGTCATATCATGGCAGCACTACAGTGATGCATGAGCACGTCAAATGCAAGCTTTTATTTTCTTTAAAATAAAATCCAAGTTATTTGTCTTAGTTATCAGTGAGTTATCAGACATACAGACATTTTTGTAGTGATAAGTAACATATTGTCGCTGTCGGGCAGAGACCTCCTGTCTCCCACACCGATAGTTTTATCAGTCATATCTGGTCAGAAATGTTCGTGTCTTTATATTAGCTTACCAGCCTACAAGTAAATCAAACCCAAATGGATACAAAGACATATTCATCCATTAGTGTGCAACCAAAACAGATTTATTAAAACACATGTGAAGCTCTGCGGTTGTTGTGAGCTCGTGCTCCCCTGTGTCATCAGACAAGAGGTGCAATGGAGATATACAGGTCAGGTGACGCTCTTTGAATACTTTCATTTGTTAATTATGTGCACAGACTTGAAGGGTGGCCAGTAGAATCATTTATTAAAATAAGAAGTTTCTGCCCAACAGCGACAGTATCAATAATAATTCATGTGCAGGATATTAAATCAGTACAAATCAGTGGTGTCATTTATTGGATATTACACTGAATAGTAAACCTTCACTTCATGTCAGTGGTAATCTGTCATTTGGAGCATATTAATTAATTTGTAAGATATTTCATCAATTAAAAAAAATCTGTAATTGTTATTATATATTCGACTGTGATAAAACATGATGCACAGACTTCAGCTTCTGAAATGATTCATCTTTCTGTTTTGTTCTATTTCAGCAGAAATAATCATGACTAATCGAAAAAATAATCGATAGATTAGTTGACAACCAAAATAATCGTTAGAGACAGCCCTAGTTTTCATTGTGTTTACGGACCCTTGTTCTCATGTGTCTGTTTGTGGACCCTGCTTGATACCAAAATTCTTCCTTTGTGTTTTCAAAATTTTTAAAATGGGTCCAAATGCTGCTTCTTTTTGTACTATGACTCATTATCGTTGGCTCCCATCGTTCACTTAAAAGAACCGGCTCTTTGAACCGGCTCGTTCACGACCGACACATCACTACTGTCTTGACTGATCTGACCTGCTCACCCTCATCACTCACCTATTCTTTACATCGGTCCATAATCATTAGATCCCTGCTAGTTTGTGCCATGTGCCTTTGCTCTCCAGTGCCCAGATATTTTCCTACCTGTATTTTGGTCCTTTGACACTTTGGATTCTGCCTCAGCTTAGCCATTTGAACTTTAGGCTCTTTACCTAAATTGTTACCGCCCACGTCATGCGTTTAGATTCTGTGTTTTAAACTGTTTCTTAACATACACTTCCTCTAATGGTTGTTATGTCCAAAATACTTATGTGGAAGTAAGTGGAGTAAAAATGATCTTAAAGGTGATGGTCAAAAAGGATGATGCTATACTACATTTGTTTTTATTAGCCAGTCAAAGACCAAAATCAACTGTGGTTGTCTGTCTTTCAATACTGTCAAATGTCCCTACAAAGTTGACCAGGCACATTGATTTGTACTGTAGCCAACATCTTTAATGCAGAACACAAAGGCCTAGTTTCCATTTTTAGAAAGTACTACATCATTTCCAGTTGGCCACACTAGGTTTATACCAAATGTTATTTCAACAGGGGGAAATAGTGCATTTATTGGGGACTATTTTCAGCCGTGGATTAACACACATTTGGTGTGCTGATGAGTATTAGCATATAGCAGCTGAATGCTCTATGACTGCCCATGTGTTTTTAATAGACTTTGACACACAGACAATACTTAAGAATTTGCTTAACTGGTAACATGATACTAGTTTCTTGTTTCGCACCAGAATTGAATTGAACTGTACAAAAAGTCAGAAACCTGCACAATGGCTGCCATGACAGGTGCATGTTTTTCTGTGTTTCTACGTTGATTTTTCTTAATCTCTTTCATCAGCAGCAGTACTGAACAATTTCTCCAAACACTACTGCCGCTTTCTCCTTGCAGCTGTTCCTGTTAATGGACCTGCTTTTCTTCATCTGGCAGTGAGGATACCTCTGTAACCATGCAAGAAAAGATGAATGTGTAGTGGCTTCCAGGGAGGCTCGTGGACTGTGTCCCACCAGCTGATGTCTCGCTTTTTGAGGACACATAAAACCAAAAGCTCATACCTCAGAACCTGAGTCACTCCTTGATGTCCTGCCTGACTCACAAGATTCATACACGCAAAACAAGGACAAACAAGAAGACACACATACATCCATAGGCGGGTTCACTGAGTCATTCTCTGTGTGGCAGCGTCTTCACTTAGTTGGCTGCTGTCCACATCAGCTTTTACGCGTGGTGACCCTGGGATCAGGCCTGCATGCCTTCCCCTTTAGCTCAGCTCAGATCAGATCAAGAAAATACTTTTTGGGGTCTTTGAGATGGGGCAACTCTGCTAAACATATTAGATGGTGAAGTGAGACGTTTTATGCTGAGGAATTTCTTTACACATACATACACACACACACACACACAAATTATTTTCCAACCCAATTTTAGTATCTATGCTGCATCCCATCTCATACTCTCTGAGGGAGATTTTAAAAGCCTGCTATGCCTTGCCTTTTGTGTGTGATCCCATTATGTCTTCAAGTTCAGGCTGAGGTATCTATGGGTACTTTGTGCTTGTGGCTGATGAAAGACACAGGGGGTCTGTAAGTGACACAGGTAAAGCAGATGGAAGAAGCAGCCATGCTTACTGGGCCTCTCTTCCTCCTCATTTGAAACTCTTCATGAACTGTGACCCATCAAGTCGCTCAGCCAAGATGTATAATGACCCCCACACAGGTCACCACCACATGCATACAAATAAAGGGCAATGTGAGAAGCCTCATTAAATATTTGAAGAGAAAATGATAAAAAGAAGTCAGATTTACAGGAACAGAAAGCTCTTTAGACTGATAGTCAGTGTGTGTAATTTATACTGCTGAGGACATCTGATAGCAGATGTTTTGTAAACACTGGATTAAACTGGATCATCTGCCTGAGGTTGAAAAAGCAGTTCATCCTCTGATCCACTAACATAAATTCTAAAAATAGGATGTTAGGAGAAACTGACACATCCCACGTATCTCTTTTTTATTAAAGCATGGATATATATTAAGATCTGAATACTGGACTGAAATATGTCACCCCTTCTCTGGACACTGGGATGAGATCATGCAAATAAAGCGTTTCTAGGATGTGGGAACAATACTTAAAAAACATAAAAAATAACACACGGTCCAGACGCCATGCTACATGCAGGGCTTATTTTAAACACAGAATTTACACACACACACACACAAAGAATCAGAATCAGAAATTAATTTGCAAACAATATTAGGAACTTTAGTGATCCTCTTTGTTGGGAGACCTGGTCAGAACAGCAGATTTCACAAAATCAAGCAACAGATGAAGTGAAACCAAAAACACATAATAATACAATAATACATGGCTACAAGTAAGTAAAAAACAACTGAGAACACAGACCCAAAACTAAATCCAGATGTCTGAATGTGAAAAATACCTAAGCCATGTTGTAGCTCAGAGCTGCCGCTCACAAAGGAAACTCACATATCTCTGATATCTTGTTAACTCAACAACTGTTTGTTCTTTTCTATTAATGAAATACTCAGACTGGTATTTATAGCCGTCATTACAACTAAAAATAGCTTCCAAGATTTTTTGCTAACTTACAGCATGGAACCAATTTCTTATTTGAAATTAATAATAATAATAATCATGGCTGCTCAGCTTGACTACTGTGAATTTTGAGAAAGAAACAGACAAAAGTCCAGTGTCAGTGGACAAAGTGAATATTGTTTGTTTGTCTTTCAGTGTATCCATGTTAGCAAGTGTTGTTGCTGATACCCTGTAATTTTCAGCTGGCTGACTGGCACCGCTCAGCACTCGATGACATCAGCTCTCTAGACACGAAGTCCAAAGAAGAACTATGTTTAACTTGGAGCAGTCGTTCATTCAGCAGCACCACAAAGACAAAACTACACAGAAACAAATGTACAAACAGAACAAAATGTGTTGGTGGAGATATTGGGCAATTCTGGGGTGAGCTGTGTTATGCAATGAAGTTTGTATAGCAGCCTTATATGGAGGTGAAAGGGTGGGGGTATTTGCCCTGTTAGTACATGGCTTGAAAACACTGAACTGAGGTCTTTGCAACAAAGGAGCCAACTGTAATGACATTTTTAAGTTTTATTATCTCCAAATATGCACTTAAGTCTTTCAAATCCAGGTAAAGGTGTAATTTGAACTCTGAAGTAGACACCTTAGTCAGTTACAAAAAACATTAGTGGACCTCCTCTAGGTCTCAGGTTCCTTTTTCTCAACATTAATGACACTTTTGTGTGAATGAACTAATGTAGGCTAAGATTCCAGCTGGTTGATCTTGAGGTAAAAGGCAACATGATTTAGTCTTTATTCTTTAATCTGATAGTCAATAATTAATGGGAGTGCTTTCCTCTTTCGTGTTTGAACAAATTCTTGCCTCACCTGGAATGAAATGCTGCACCTGCTCCCACGCACCTTTTGATTAAACTGGCCAAGCATGAAACAAAAGCTGATCAGAGGTCTGTGAAGGAAATGAAATCATTCAGGAATATTTCACTGCCTGCACATCTGTTCTGATCTGACTTCTGAAGTGAGAAGTCTGCAGAATTGATTTGGTTTATCCGGCAGAAGCTTACTGTAAGGGTCAGAGAGTCTTGCAACTTTGGGTCAGAAAAAAACAAAAGAGCTCCTCATGTTTTAATCCTGAATAGGTTGATGATTGTGTCCAAGGGTGTTTGGAATGAATAGAGTAGATTATGGGAATAGTGACACAGATATAACTGTGGTAGGTTCAAGCCTCCACCAATGACATCACAGCTCTGAATAACTTAAGTTTTGTTTAGTCTCACCACTGCCGACTTTAAGGGTGACTCATTCAAGGTTTCATGCCCTAATGAATTCAGAGGAAAACTTACTGTGCAGCTAAGTATAAATATTTGCTTGGAGTCGTACGTTTTACTCCCAGAGTATGTATCACAGAGAGAGAGAGAGAGGGAGAGAGAGAGAGAGAGAGAGAGAGAGAAAAGGCAGACAGGAAGCTGTGTCACTGTGTAATGGAGTAGTCCGTCTCTATGTTTGTGAGGAAAGACAGGCTTACCACGTAAAATGGCATCTCAGACTGACGGATGAGACAGAGAGATGAGTGACTCTGTCTGAAAACATATCTCTAAATCTGTCACATTAGCAAGATAAACAACGGCCTGATTGGATGCTGGGAGGCTTTTGCTGGAGTTAACACTGTATTTGGAAAGATAAAACAGTACCTTGCTTCAAATGTTGCCCAAATGATACTATTTATCTTAATGATGTAAATCCATGATCAAACCAACATATTTATCCTATCAGGAATCATACAGATACTGTATATTTAAAAAAGCTCATACAATGCAAATTCATTTGAATTAAATACAGAATTATGATTATATCTATCTATAGATAGCTAGCTAGTTAGATAGCTAGCTAGGTAGATAGATATGATAAAAAAAAACTGTGCAGACAGGTGCTTGTGTTTGTGGTGATAAAGTTTCAGTCTTTTTCAGGGACAAAGAGAAAGCACAGCAGCACAATACTTATTTTTCTTCTATTTCTAACCTTCTATGTTAGGCTACCTTTGTCTAGTGTCCATTGAGTTTATGTAGTTGATAAGACTCTGACACATTCTTAGCCGGTGATACGGATGCTGCTGAAGTATTTGTCGTTTTAATCATGTTCATCTCTTTCTCCAAGAGCAGTATAACAACAACATGCAGGCTCTTATCTCAGTGGAGGGCTTTGCTGTTAGTTCAGGAGCTTTTTTTGTCACAACCTGTAGACGTCTAATCAGCGGAAACCATAAATTCCTCAGGTTGGTTTGTTGAGCACTGAGTACTGCTCACTGTTAAGCAGTCTGCCGCATTTCATAGCTTACCTGGACTTTGAAAAGAACTGTGATAGAAACAGCCCAGTGTCTTGACAGCCTGAGTGTAATCTACACAGCAGGTTTATATGGGTCATTGTGTTCCCCTTCCTACAAAAGGATCTGTAAGGCCAGATCCCAGACTTTGATAGGCCTGTTGGGACTGGATGGTTTTGGCTCCTTGACTGACTCAAAACATGCCGAGAACATTTGTGCTTCTGGAAAGTTTGGTGTTAAGCTTGTCTGCATCACCCACATACTGCTGGCACCCATCCCTTTCCTCTCACCCCCCTTTTTTCAGACAAGTTATAGTGATCCTGGGATAAATATAGGCCTCTAGGGAAGACTTAAGATAGAATAAGTGAAGTTTCAGATTTTGACTCTTTTGTGTGTGAATACACTGACTACACTGCAGTGTACAGTGGAGAAACAGGCTGGCTGCCTTTGTTCTATTAGTTCTTTTATATTACACATTCAAGACATTTGTATCTATAATAATACATACTTGCCTTTTTCATTTTTTTCAGTCAGTCCAACTGAAATATCACACCAACTACTTGTTGGCATGCCATAGTATTTTTCTTTGTGTTAAGCAGATTAGCAAAAAGGAGCATGCTAACATGCAACACTACGAGATATGGCAGAAATTGAATATGCATAACTAATTTTTCATTCATGTATAATCACCTGAAGATCAGAGTCATTATGTGCGTCTTACCTTTGAATGAACCTTTTACATGTACAGACGATGCAGGTCCATCATGCTGAACTGCCACATTTCTACAGTAGCCCAAAACGGACAAACTAAACACTGGCTTGCACATTTTTCACCACTGCAGTCTTTCCTTCACACCAGAATGAAGAGGGTGAGGTGAGGGATTGCAGTCAGCAACAGCACAGCTACTAGACCCTGCATACTGGTCGTTTAAAACATCTGCAACTAACTTAATTAAAATTTAGTTTGAAATGTTCATGTTTTTGGCTTTCTGCTAAAGTTATTTTAGCTGTTTTGTTTTTAACTTCCATTTTAAACCTCTTTTTGCCACCACAGCAATGTAGTGTTGTTGTTCCTCTGCAATAAAAACCCATCAAAGTAAAAAGTTATTAATGATGACAAGTAAAATTATAGTGCTCCAGAAATGATTAGCTCCCTCTTTTGACATTGACCAAACAGAAAATGTGTGCCTTGAGGAAAGGTTTCTCTCAATGAAAGACCAGATCCACCATGAAGTAACTTGTCCTCCCTGCAATGACTCGCCCCCACTGCTCCAACATTTCGAGTCAGTAGTAAAGGTTTGGTTGTCTTTCATCAGAATTACATTGCCTGAAGCAATATGGATCTCAGTCCTGGTTTCCCACAGCCAAACAGCAACATGTGGTCACTCAACACTTATTTGATGTTACCTTTCAAAGAGAAAAGACCCATCTAATCACATAAACCCTGAGCTCTACCACTCATTGCAATAAATCTGAGGGCTGTATAAATCATTTGTGTCATTTCACAGGATACAAAAGGAAGTGAAAACAAATATTTCAATGGCTATTTTAAAACTAGAAATAAGTGTCAGAAGCAGCACCAAAACATTTTCATAGGAAGATAACAGGTACAGAAAATATCATAAAACATAAAGAAATCCCAGGGGAAGATTTTGTCAGATGCAGGTGTTGCCGTTGGTTGTGGTCAAGCACCGGGTCTCTCAGGTGCAGCCATTTTCATGTAGAGCCAAAGAGAGATCAAACCCTCATTCATTCACTTGGTTTAACTTGTGCCACTTCAAACAGAGTTCTTGTTTAAACTGTGATTGTGAACACCTGCCTGTAGAGATCCATCAAAGGTGGGCCACAATAACCCCGCTTGTGAGTCTCTGGGAACTCCTTGTTCTCACTACAAAGGAAATAAGAGTACCTGCCCACGTGAACTCTGCTTGACTTAAGATTTGTGTACCAGTCCTGCACCAAACAATAGAGCTTTAGTGTTTTTTTCTTCAACTTTTGTTTGGCATACAGTTGGTACTTCTTATTATGTCTCTTTTTAGTCAGTCATATCACTTACTGTACATGGACCAATAATTTAAAAATGTGTGGGCTTATGACTTGATCATTTCACCAACAGTTTTTCATGGCAGCAGTGTAGAAATCCTCCAGACCTACAAATACTTAGGAACTGTGTCTGATGACACACAGAGATTTAGTGAAAATACAGATGTTGTGAAAAAGGCCGAGTAACATCTCTATTTTCTACATAAATTAAACTCAATTGAAGTAGATGAGATAATACTTGTTATTCCAGATGATCAGAGATCTCCCCGCCAACTAATCTTCTGGGGATTTCTAATGCTTGAATGCGTGAATGGCGGCTAACAAACATACGCCCCTTACTTCAAGGACAACATCTTCCCTGAAACAATATTCCTCCCAAACATTCATCCATAACAAATAAACATAATAAACAAGTGGATGCCCTGAGCAACATTATATTGTAGGACACTTGGCAAGCACACCACTTCTGCACATCTTTGCCCTAAAGACTTTGGATTGGCTCTGCAATCTCTGCCTGTTTCCACCCAATTTTAGCAATCAAAGTGAGGAGAAAGTCTCTAGTCTCTATTGAAGGAAGTGTTTAGAGAATGGCACATCCATTACATCCCTTTGTAAAATGAAAATAATCAATCACAAGGCAATGATAACCTCAGCTCTAAAAAGATTGGTTGTATTGTTTGAAGGATAGGTTGATTACCCAAGGTACAATAGTCAGGTGCCAATATGAACACTGAGACAGGTTTTGCCTGCTGAAATAATTCCTGTTCACACTGACCATTGAAAGATTCTCAGCTAAGGCATGTCCAGTGTAAATGATGGGGGACACAATCCACAGAAATGTATTTTAAAGTTTATCTGAAGTTGATATCAGACCTCAGCAGGTGGAGTTAGACAAATCAGTCTCGGGATGAGGTATAAAATTCACTTTCAGGTCACAGATCAGCAACCAAATACTGCCAGGGGAAACAGGATGAAGCTAGCCTGGGACAGATTGATCACTATTATTAATCTTTATGTTGTTATCATTTTTGTCTTTTTAGATTGATTTTATGCTTGTAAATTGATTGCTTGTGTGTTCTGTGTTCTTGCTTGCTTCAAATAGCCACTTAGTAAAAAAAAGATCTAGTGATAGACCAGAGGAACAAAATACAAACGGATGGATGGAAATGGAAAGACTGCATGTCTTTGTGTAAAAGTAAGACAGCAGTGCCTTGAGTCATCACACAGCCGGTTGGTTCCAGTTAATGTCCTCACTGTGACAGGGATGTTAGACAGATGAGGGGCTTTGCTGATGACTCACCTGAGTCGAGGCCATATCCCTGGGGGGGGGGGTGGGGGCAGAGACAAAATGAAGAAGAACAGCATGCTGAGAGAAAATGACAGAAAGACCACAAAACCCTCAGATGAATAGGCTCAAGGGGGAGATATCTCACCTTGCAGATTCAGTTACACCAAGGCAAAACTGAGTACAATAGGCTCAATATACGTGAGATAAAAAAAAAAAGAAAAACCTTAGATGATAGTCCAAAATGCTGCAGGTCCGTAGAGAACCTTAGGTTGACTGTGGGTGAGCACAATGCCTGCATGAGTCTCTCCAGGATACAGTGACGTCTCATATTGCCCCCCAAAATCCCCATTTGAGACAAAAACATTTGTCAAGGCCCATCATGGGAACAGGAATTCACATGGCCTTTATAGATTACTCCTCACAGCTCAAACGCAGCAACTGACAGTTCAAAAATATGCAGTGACAGGTGAGGCATGCCAATGCAGTGAGTCAAGAGTCTATTTTTTAATTTGGTTTTTAATTTGGTTTAACTGCTGGTGTCATTGGTAATGTCTTTTTATGTTTTCTGCATTATGATTATACTGTTTTTATTGGTTTCCTTGCACCTATTACTATGAATGCTTTTTTTTATTGATTTATTTTCATCTGATCTTCTTTTGTTAAGCTCTTTGGACTGTATCTTTGCATGAAGACTGGCATACAAATAAAATTACTATTATTATTATTATTATTATTAGTAGTAATAGTATTAGTAGTATTAGTAGTAGTAGTAGTAGTAGTAGTAGTATTATAAAGCCAAGCTGAAATGAGTCATCCACTATCATTTTGAAACCTGGCTCTGTTCTTGAATACTCCAGGCATTTACAAAAATGGGAGAAGGAATCCACCTACTGGCCAACTGAAGGAATCATCTCATTGATCAAAGCAAGCAGTTTTCTAATTGGGATATTTCAAAGCGGGGAGACATTTTGCATGACATTTGAATCTGCTCTCTAAGTTCTTGTTTGACCTTTATTTTCTCATTAGCGGCCAGTGGTTCATTAAATCTACACAACGCAGACTGCATTTGATATGTAGATAACTTGTTTGTTTTCTATGTGCTCCTCCAATAAACAGCTGGATTCTCTTGAGGAAAAGCAAATATGTCTTTGTTTATATTTGTGGTTATTGGCTGACAGTAAACTGAAAGGCGAGAGTGTAAAGTGAATAGATCCTTTGTTCTCAGATCTATGTATGAAGTCAGTTCAGATCAATTCAAAGATGCAGCAAGCTAGTGGAAGAGTCAAAGGACTCTTTCATCCCACTGCCATGACCATTGATGTGCCCACTCCTTCATCTCCCCCACCCACGTTGCTCCACTTCTGTCAACATGGTTCATTTTACCCTACTGACCCTCCACATTGGTTGGAGGACCAACTGATGTACCCATTAAATTACACTATTCATTTGATCTACTTTAAAAACATGTAAATGCATTATGTGAACTGATGAGTTATGATTGTCAAAGAGAAGAGAGGGAAGAACAATAGACAAGTTGCTTCTTAAGAGGGAGACTTTCTGGATTTTCATTAAACTCTATGGTAAATTTTTTAAGAACAATGACAGTATTTGATAGATGAGTGTAAAATTTTGTATGCATGATATCTGATATATATCACTCACATAACAGATCAATGCACTGAAACCGAAGAACACTCTCAGACACCACCCTGATGAAAGCAAGATAGCCAAAACAGTTGGTGAATAAAGCAGCGTGGTGCATTGCAGAAGAGTTGTGAAACATGTTTTAATTCTGTCAGACAAAAAGTCACTGTGGTGATAAACGACAAGATGAAGAGGTAAAAACAAGACTGAGTCAGTCAGAGTAATCTTTTTAAAAAAACTAGAAAACAAAAAACAAAACAAAACCTATCAATGGAGTTATTGTTTGCAATAAAACAAAACTCTCTGTGCATCAACCTTCATGTGATCTTTATCTCATAATAAAACTTAATTATATTATAAATATATAATATAATAAATTATAAATACATTACTCTCCTGGAATTTTGAAACTTAAAAGCCAACACGAGACATCTACATTTCCATGACAACATAGCAAACTCCATCTGCTGATGAAGATCATGTGATATGATTGAAAGCACTAGACAGCTACCTTGAGGTCAATAATGAACTTTGACATGCAGGTAATAAAAATAAGTGTTCACAATAACTAATGATCAGATCACTCCCAATGATCTATTTGCTAGATTTGTTAAGACTTTATTGTTATTCATCTTTATTTTACTACTCCTACTACTTCTATTCCTCATTAGACTTGTTCTGGAGCTAGGAGGTGAAGTTTATTCTGTTGACATATTGATGTATTTTCTTAATTACTAACTCTTTGAGTCTCATCATTGTGTTCTAATTACACTGGCAGGATGCAGTGTTTTAACATTAATATATATTACATATGATATTCATGTTAGGACATCTTGGCCTATATTGCGACCCTGATAACATCACACATGACACTCTGTTTTGATGCATTCATGGAACTGGACTCTCACAACACTCGCTGCTTGAATGAATACTGACAGTTTTGCTGTAAAGTTGTCAAGTGGCCTTCTTAAGAATTTCATGGTGGACAATAGTACATTGGTGCTGGATTCTGTTTGAAAAGTCTAGCTTTTACAGCAAACAAAGGCTGGCATTTACTTTGCAAACCAAATATTTCCTTCATTGAGTCTTTGCTGCCTTGTCTGCCTGTTTCCCCAAAGACCACCTGTCAGTGTACAACAGAGTGAGATAGCACAGCAATTCTTTTCCATAGAGAATCATCACTTCTCATCTATGGAGAAATGTTGGTGATGTGGAAGAACTGGGTTGTAAATGAATTCTGATATACAAGGAAAAAAATTATGATGCCCATTGTTGGCATTAATCATACAGCAAGAGGGGAGCAGGCCAATGGCCACATGTTGTAGACAACATAGTGCAAGTCAAAAAATGCAATCACTGCTTTACAGTTTAAAGACAAACCCACACTGCGTTTTCCTCTGTCTTTAACAGCCAGAACATTTTCGTCAGACATTCTCTTTCAGGACCTGAGGGCAAAGAAAACTGCAAGTCAGAGGATATTAAAAAAAGTTGTGATGTAACTGGATGGCTACAGGGAAGAGGAAAATAAATATTTCACCAGTTTTTGGCAAGAATTTTCCCAGTGTATTAGCCTGTACACATACAGGTGAAGTCATCTTCTTACATTACCCAGGATTGTTTTGTACTTACAGAACAGACTAGTGCTGTTGGATGTTTAAGCCCAGTTACCACATATCTCACACACTTAAGTTCATTTTCTACCTTTATGAGCCATTATTTTTTGTTCATCTTCTTTCGGAGCCACAGAGTGTAATGCTGACAAAAGAAGCTAACATAGAATAAACAATGATTGCGTGTGTGCGACCACCAGTGGACAAATTTGAAATAACAAGAAGTTGCAGAATGCTGCTGGCTAAATACCCCTCACCTCACCCTCTCATTTCAAGCATAAAGGAGAAACTACACTGGCCACAGCTCCTGACAAATGCAAAAGGTCCAATGTAGAGCCAGCGTTTGGTTTGTCCATTCTGGGCTCTAGAAACATAGCGGACTCCGTGGAAGAGGACCTGCTCCCTCTGTAGATATAAAGTCTCATTCTAAGGTAACATAAATATAACAATTTTTATTTTTAGGTGATTATACACTAACTTTCTGTCAATAGCTCCCCTTAAATGTTATACACTGGACCTTTACCGTCATTTTTACATTTTGCAGTCATCCTGCAGGCCTGATTGGACCCTCTGGTGGGCCAGTTTTGGCCTATGGGCCATACGTTTGACACCCCTGCTCTAGATTGACTTATTGCCTCTCAGTCACAACACCTGAGCTTGTAGGGAGATGTGTGTGCATGAATTCAGCCAATTAAAAGCCACTCTGTTAACTTTTGCATTTGGAGAAAATTCTACAGACTTAAAAGATGTCAAATGTCAGACGTTTGCTCACCCTCGTACCTGTGAACTGGGACACTTCTTAAAATACTGCACTCCTCAGAGGAATGTACCAGAACATTGAGTGTCTACAGAGCTCTCTGGTTCCCTTCCTGCCTTCCCACATTTCCTTTTTTTTCTGACACTCGGGCATGTGAAAAAAAGATGTCAGAGTGTAAAGTGTAAAGCTTCACACTATTTGAAATAGCTTTCATCTGTTCTCAGATTCTGCATTAATCCTACAGGGACTGACAGAGCAGTTCATTTAGCAGGTAGGTAGATGTTCTGTATGACCTACTGTATATTCCAGTCCACCTTATCTGAAATGTTTGGATTTATTTAAACATTTAGGTGTGTTCTATTTAAACGTCATGTAAGTCATGTGTTGTATTTTCTTCCCAGAAATCTGCCACTAAGACTCACTGTCTGTTCCTCTGTTTCTTGTTTACATCAGTTCTATCATATCATTTATTATGATATCTGGCGTTTTGGGATGATGTGGCAGGAGCCAATCAGGAGCACAGAGAACTCCTGCTTCTAGCCGTTGTCATGGGTAACGCCCCTGTAGTATACTGGCATATATTCATGAGCAGCTGGCACTTAAAGTCATTTGATTTGAATGTAGATTTTTTAAATAACAAACCAACCAATCTATCAAGCAGTAAAGAATATTTATGATATTTATGAATATATATCATATATAGCCTCAGTTCAGGTCCACAGTTGATTGGCTGAGTCACGTTCATTGCCTTTGGAAAAGCTCGTGCTACAGCTCGTGCCACATTTGCTGATAAGCTAGCTCGCAGTTACACATAACGGTTCTCGTCTGTCGCTTAGCAACCACGTTGTTTGGCTGCTGGTCAACAGACAACTGTTGGCGGTAAAACAGTGTCATTAAATATTTCCACATTAGGAAAACACGTTATTTAAACAGCTGATTAAGATAATTAGTGTTTGATTTTTAGTGCCTCATAACAATTTTTATGCGACAGCCGCCACCGTCCTCTTTTGTTCCCCATTCATGACGCGACGTCAGTTGTGTCGACGTAAACCGTGAACCGTCCACAGAGCAGGCGGCTGGCCCTTTAAGGTTTATGTAGCGGGGCTAGCCGATGTAGGACGAGCCGACCGAGCGTCTACCTTCCTGCTCTCCCGCTGCCATCCCCATCATGGCCTCCACACAGCCGCCACCGACACCACCGAGGATGAACCGACAAGCCAGCGGCCCTTCCCTTCCCGGAGCGGAGACGGACGTTAAGCCGAAGCAGAGGCACCGGTAGAGGCGAGCCGCGCCGGGGAGAGCCGCCTCACATCCCATGCCACCCCGGTCTCCTCCATGCCTTCGCCTAAAACCAAGTACAGCTATACGATAAAGAGGGGTGCGAACCCGGGCGGCGGCGGCAGAAACATGACAACGAACAGGGATTATTCTGTTAATCTGTCGGTGCAGCAAGTGCTGAGCCTTTGGGTGCAAGGCACGACGCTGCAGCACTTCACAGGTATGCGGAATGAATGCTGTTTTCATGTATTCAGCTGTTCACACATAAAACACATCAGCTGCGTGGACTGCTGAATTGCTGACATTTTAGCGCGTCCATTTTAAAGCAGAATAAACCTTCATATGTCATATTCTTCCTTACATTCTTAGTGAGCAAAAAGGGGCAGAGCTGTTCTCATGAAACGGGGGCATCTGTACCACCTCAGGCCCCCTCCAGCTAGTGAAAGCCGGCCGGACCACAATAGAAATGCCACTCCTCTATCCACGCGTGCGGAGTCAGTGGATGGCATAAAAATAATCTCAACATGCGGCTAATTAATCTTTCTGCTGCGTGAATACACCTCGACTGTGTACTAAACAGAGTGCCCACCACCCTTTTCTCCACCCTTTGTCTTGCAGTCCAGTAATGAAGGGGTAATTAGAGGCAGCAACATCCTCCACTCCACTAGGGCTGTAAAAGCTTTAATGTCTGGCCCCTTTAAGCTGTAAATAGTTGATACAGATGACAGTGAAGTGCAATGATTGAGTGTTCTTCCTCAGGTAAAGGTGATGATCGTGCTAAAAAGCTTCAATGCAGACGATGTGAAGTCAAAACAGTCAGGTTAGTCAATTCCACATGAAATGAAAGAAGAATGTAGGAACAAGAAAGAAAAGCAGTGTGTGGGCATTTTATCTTTTCCTATACAAGCAGGCTGAACTTCCTCAACAAGATCTTGATGCAAAAAAAAAAAAAAAATGCTGGCCCATCTGTTCAAAATGTTTCCTTCAATGTCTCACTGCTAAATGAAGGAGGAGCAAAGGTAGGACAATACAGGAACAACAGCTGTCACATAAACACTAGATTCTAGACATTGTTCAATTCTTCCCTGCAAAGTGAGAGTGAAGCAGAGGCGGACATGTGGTTGGAGCTGAATTGGCACAGACCCATTTTATGAAATTCAGCTGACATCCTGTGTTGAGAAACACATCAAGCAAGAACATAAAAGAGGTAGTTAATGATGTTGACTCAGCAGGAAGCTGCAGTGCATGTAAAAGTTTGCGGAAGCAGAGCTGCAGCAGTGAGTAGAAAGCTGTTAGGAGCTGACGCCCGGATTTTAGAGAGCAGGGTGCATGAAACTGCCACCCGATCCCCTCAACCCCACAGTTCACCAACCAGGTGAAAAATGACCTCCTGAGACATGAGATAAGGTCAGGCGGGGGTGGGGTAGGTGTGTGTGTGTGTGTGTGTGTGTGTGTGTGTGTGTGTGTGTGTGTGTGTGTGTGTGTGTGTGTGTGTATGTGTGTGTGTGTGTGTGTGTGTGAGAGAGAGAGCCAGAACAAGAGTGATACACCCCAGTAGCAGATGTAAACTTTTTACATATGTGTTGCCCTTTCTTTGAGGCCCTGGGGAGTTGCTTTCCTGTTTATGATTTGTGTGCTTGCAGCAGTTTCACTTCAGCAAAATCTAAAATGTTTGGTGCACGGTCTGCAAATATGAGTGCACAAGAAGACATACAAGTACTAACTGCAGTATTCTGTTGAAAATACTTTTATTTACAAGTTTTATGTTTCTCTAAAGTCTGTTTCATAGGGTTGGTTCATGCACATTATGAAAAACATATCTTCATATACAGTTTTTGTTTTCTGTCTCCACCCTGACATAATGCAGGTGAATGTTGCCTTGCAATTTAGGTGAACCGACTCCTATAAATGACTACAGTGGTTCCAGTACAGATACCAGCATTTGAAATGGCTCCAGTACTGCCTAAAATGCAGCAGGGCAACAGCTAATACACGTCTGTGCATCAATCTGAATCCACAGAATTTATTAGCCCCCAAGTCATGGACCCTCTACCCGACTCTGATATTCTCACCCTAACCTGAACTAATCTAATCAACCCAAACTAACAAAGGCAATCAGTCCTAGCCAATGAGAGGCAGAGTAAGGCAGTTAGGGCCACTACTGCTTTAGAGGGGCATAAAAACAGTTGATCTCCAGTACTGAGCCAGAGCTGGATAAATGTCAGCAATTCAACAAGAAAGTTCATGGCATTCATTCTCTGTATGTGGTGGTTGTTTTACCTGAGCTAGGCCGCACAGTAATGTAAGCAGTCATACAGGGTTAGTAGATAAAGACAGATATTTGTCTCAGAAGTTTTAAATGCTGACCCTTAATCTTGCTCACAGCAGTTGTTGTTGTGTTTTGATTGCGGTAAAAGGATCAGAAGGATTCAATAAATATGAAATAACTACATCATGATAGCGTTTTGTACAAAGTTTGTCTGGTCTGTCAGCTTTACACAGGAACAACAAAAAAGACAAATCAGCTCCCTAACTAAATAAAATCCAGGGAATAAAAGTACATACAATAAATGCAATAAGGTCAAAAATCAAACCAACATAGTGGAAACGGTCAAATAAAACAGAATACATCAGCTTTGGAAACTGACTGCAAAGGCCCGGTCACCTTTTGTCTTAATCCAGGACTACAGGATTCACTGTGCACTTCTCATCAATCAAGACAGCTTTATCCGCCAGGTTAGCACCCCACCTCTCTCTGTCTCTCTGGGACAAAGGGACAAATCCATCATTCTTCCTCGTGATGGATGAACATCCTGCAGAGCGCCTGCAGTCTTTCCACTTTGACTTGTTCATGTTCTGCAGCAGCCTGTGAGCTTGTGGAAAAAACCCGAAAAAAAAATGATCCCGTGCTTTTTTAACGTTCACTGTTGACAGGCGAGCTGTAAAGCTGCCATGCTGACAAAGACCTCGGCCTGTAGTTGTAGATTAGCAGAAGTTAATGCCATGCTCTGACTGTGCTGTTGCTGCTTGTATCTCTGAATGTGCCATAGCACATCTCTCACCTCAAAGGTGTCTCTAGTTGTTCATTTAAATCTTGATCATAATTACATTGAGCTTGTGATGTTGAATGTAGGTGTTAGTGGACAGCATGGCACCTGATACTTATTCTCAAATATTCCAATTTTTATATATTATCTACTAATAATTCATAGATATTTGAAATCTCACAATGTTTTGGCTTGTGGCTCTTCACAAAAAGATTTTTCTTTCTAAGTGGTTTTATATGAAAATATAACTTGAAAGGTATCTACAGTAGTAGCTACACCTGTTGAATGTAGTGAAGTAAAAAGTACAAGCTTTCCCTCTGAACTGAGTCAAAGTTGTGCTCTTCACGGGACATGACAGAGGTGGAGTTTGTTGGACACATCCCCCTGTGGCACCACATGCTCCTATGCCCATGCCCAGCAACCGGGACCCCATAATGGATCCTAATAGAGCAGGGCAGGATGTCTGCTTGGTACTACATTTGTATAAGGTGACACCTTGCTTCCTCACTCATGTCTGAAGACTTGCTCACTCCAATGTGAGTTTTTTTTACACTGTGTCAGAGAGGCGCTGTATGTGAAGTGCAGCAGAAAAGAATCACCTGAAAACAAGAAATGTTTTTATATCTGCTGCTGCATATGCTAGGAAGGAAAGGGTGAAACTAGGGTGCAGTCTCCAACTAGACTACTAGACTGAACATCCATCCATCCTTCCATTATCTGTAATAGCCTATCCTCATCAGGGTCATGGTGGGGCTGGAGCCTTCATCACATAGAGACAAACAACACTCACATTCACACCTACGGACGGTTTAGTCACCAGTTAACCTGTTAAGTTTCATGTCTTTGGACTGTGGGAGGAAGCTGGAGTACCCGGAGAGAACCCACACAGACATGGAGAACATGCAAACTCCACACAGAAAGGCCCCAGCTGAGCTTCAAACCAGGAACCTTCTTGCTGTGAGGTGACAGTGCTAATCTCTGCACCACCATGTCGCCCTAGACTGACCAATAGATGACTAATAAAATCACACACAATCTCTGTAAATCACAGAGCAACCAGAGGACATCAGAGGGAAAAGCCAGGAAACATTTTCTCCAAAAATCTGATCCAGTTTCACCAAAATCAGTCAGATAGTTGGTGGTGTGATGCTAGTCTTGTAGTCACATCAAAATATCCTAAATTAGCATCTTTTGTTTTGTTTCATATTGGTAGCAGTGAAACTAGACACAAACAATGAAACTATATATACCTCTTTTCAACTGCGCTAAATTGATTCCAATAATATTAATGCTGAATGTTATTTAGATGTAACTGGACTTGTAATTATGGCCTGAACGACATGACGTAAGCCTTACGTAAGCTCCCCTCTCTCCTCACTTCCTCTGAGTCACTTTTAAACTATTGGGATTTTCTTGATCATGGCGGACCTCAGTCGGTTTCCGGGTCACTGGATGAAGGATGGAGGAGTGAGGATGGGAGGATGGGAGTAAGCATAATAAGCTGAAAGCACCCACTCTTCTTCTGCTTCTCCCTGTATCCATCTCTTCAGTCCCACTGTCCCATCACTCCCACCTCTCTCACTAGATGGACATTCGTGGTTATACGACGACAGCGGTGCTTGCCCTGTGATTCAGCAGCGTGATCTAACAGTGTAACAGCACGACAAAGAGCTCTTGTGCTGCTGTGCTGTCACGTCTCTCTCCGCCCGACTCGTCAGCTGATTGGCGGGTCAATAGGTAGATGCTCAGTCGACTGTGGGACAACTTGGTTAGAAGTTGTGCACTGAAGTGCTCTCTCTGGGCTTGACAAATACTCTTCAGATGTTTACACCACACAACAATGTTACATTTCCTGTTGATATCCTATCCAAACTAAACAGAGTTGGGCTGTTACACACACTTTTCCTCACTGGACGCCCCCGCCCTGACTTAGATCGTGGTGGCTGTAGACTGAATTCCCTCACAGACGTGTGCATCATGATCTGTAGCGACAATATTCGCTCAAACAAGGTTCATTATGTGTAATCTTTAAAATGCATCAGGAAATCAGCCTGTGGTCTACTTCTCTCTGAATGTGCACAGCAAGCATGTTGTATCTTTACCTATGGAGGATGGAATATACATCTTATTTTTCACTGTAATGAAAATCCTCAGGGATCGATCATTTTCACTCCATCTTCACTTAAATGCTGAGAGACAGACAAAATAGAAGCAGCAGAGGCCAGGATATCCTGGCTTTTAGTCCCTTGTATGGGTCAGGCTCCAACAGCAAATTGGATCCTACGTTTCCCATAATGCTGATCAGATCTGTGCTGTGTTTTGTCTTCCCATCAGAGATGTGGTACTGGGTGTTCCTGTGGTGTCTCTTCTCCTCGCTCTTCGTCCACGGGGCGGTGGGGCTGCTCATGTTAGTCATGCTGCAGCGCCACAAGAGGGGCCGCCTCATCACCCTGGTGCTGGTCAGTGTTGGTTTCCTGGCCTCCCTCTCCGGGGGCGTCATCACCAGTAAGTCCAGTTACTCTACATTTGTTAATCATTGTCAACAGCGTTCAGCAGCCAGTCAACTAAGAAGAGGACGGGAGGTGACGGGGAGGGAAAGAGTGAGATGTGAACAGAGGAAGAGGAGATGAGAGAGGAACGTTGTGACTTCTTGTTTTTAACTCCCTTCTCTTCATGGAGCACAGAAAGCTTTAGCTGTGTCCACAAATCTCAAAAAAAACAGCACAATCTGATTACATTTTTTTCTCTAACTTTATTTTGTATCCTGGTTACATGTCACCGTTACATGTAGTTTGTTCAATAGTGTTGAGGTCCAAACACAGATTCCTGTATGTGGTCTAGTACATTCAGGCTGGGATCATGATGATAATGATTAATAAGAATATATTTGGCATTGGTGTACTGTACTGTGTGTTACCATATGTTGGCCAATGCATTGGAGTGATCTGCTGTTCAGAAATGTTTCAGTCAGGTCTCAAAATTCGAATTGAGTTATGACACAGTAAAAGAATGATAAGTTTCAGATTTCTTTATTTTCTCTCTGTGCGTTTGATTAGTTTATCTTAACGATAGATGTACCAGTTCTTATTTAAGCGTTGCACACTCAGTGTGTGATCACAGGGTGTGTAAACAGACCTCAGTCTATGTGAGTGCAGGACAGTTCTTCAGGGCTCACCGAATGAATCACTCTTCATCATTCATGCAAGCCTCAGTCTCACCCTCCTGTCAGTACTCGAGATGGGTCTTTGTTTCAAGACCGGTCTCGACCAAATTTTCGTTGTCAGTTTTGTCTTGGTGTTGGACAAAGAGGACTCTGGATTTTAGTTCAAGACCACAACTGTGGCGTGTCACCAGTGTTTCCCATTAATCACCTAATAATGTCTAACTTTAATGTCCACACTTTCATAATTAACTGAAAATACTTTAACAATTCAGACAGAACGCAAGTTTCACTTTTGCTTACTCCTGATTGAAGGACCTAGTATTAACCATCAAGTATTCAACCAAGCCACAGTATACACGCTATTATAAAATGTAAAAAAGGAAATCTGTGAGACTTACTGAGGAGGCTGGGAGTGGTGACTATGAATATTAGCTGTATGTTAGCTAAACTTCCTAAGTTGACTATACACTGTCTGGTCATGGTCTTGACTACAACACTGTCACCTGTACATCATCCTGGCTTCAAGTCAAAGTGCGGCAGGACAGAGCAAAGGCAACAAGCTGAGCCAAGTCAGAGTTCAGTGAAAACACATCAGCCTTAAAAACCTTAGAATACTTTTCTTATTGTTTCAAATCATGTGTTCATGACGTCTTTTAAGACTTAAACAGGTGTTGGTGTATGTTGATCAGATTTGATTGAACAGAAAACTTCTTAACCTAACCTTTTAACTTCTTAATCCAGGTGAAATGGCCTTAAAAACTGTCTGATCCTCAGGCAGGTTCTAAGAATCGGAAGGAGCGCTTTTATTCTGATTTCTCAACATATGTATGGATGTTTATTGGTGATTGACAACAGACATAGTGATGATCTCTTCAGGAAGTGTAAGTCACAGCAAATCTAAAGATCAGTCATGTTTGTGTGTTCACGTTTGACTCCTAGAATGAGTCTTTGTTGTTTTACACTATTTCAATGGCCAAAGATTTTAAAGTACATTTCTAACCTCCATGAGGTGTGTGTTTATGAATGAGACAAACTACTACTGCTACTTTCAGGAAGGCGTGCCCTATAGTCTGAAAGGCCCCAATCTAATGGCTAATACTGGTTTATAGCAAGTTGTTCAAAATTGCATTTAGTTGACTGAATGTACTGTATGTATGTAGCCAAGTTGATTAAAATGCTAAGAAAAGAAAATGTAATGAATTTGAGGTATAAGTGATAGATTTGAAATATTCCTAAATCCTGATTGGTAAACAGAAATACATGACATCACCTTTTTCCAACCAAGTTTCCACCAACTGCAAACCAGAAATCTGTCAAATCTTCTCATGTAAGAGTTCTCAAAGTGTAGTTTTCTGCTTTGGTTCTGGGATTAGACATTCATAAAAAGTTCCTCTGTGGCTGTCTGTTTCCATGACAATGGCCCAAACAACATATTGTCAGGATGAGCATGGCAAACTGTTGTAGGGAATCAACACAGAATGTGGCTGTGCATTAATAACATTAGAATAATGTCCCTACAAGCAGCGTGGAGCCACACATGAGAACGCACCACCATCTTTTGATAAATTCACACAGAAACAATGTTTGTGCAGAATACCTTCTTCACTGATAGATGAAAAAGATGACGAGGGATGTGTTTGTCCTCAGTGGACAATGTGGTTACAGTGACAGGCTCTGACAGACAGCTGTGTTTGTGCGCCTGCTCATCTGTTTACTTGCTGTGTGTATCAACACTGGTGATGTGTGTGTTTTTTCTCCATTAGGCGCAGCGGTGGCAGGGGTGTACCGCGTGGCAGGAAAGGACATGGCACCACTGGAGGCTCTGGTGTTCGGTGTGGGTCAAACCACCCTCTCTGTCATCATATCCTTTTCACGCATCCTGGCTACTCTGTGAAGTGAAACCCTCGACAGTTGCTGAGACGAGGGCAAATGAAGCGAGGCAGAGACTTTTGGGTGCTCGTCATGGTCGGGTTTGTGGAAAGAGAAGAGAAATTTCTCCAGACCTTTAAGCATGGTTGCAGGAGAGCACCCCCCAGTGTCTCTGCTCTGTTACTGCCACAATTACACTGCAATTCAGAGAGAACTCCATGCAGTTCAGTTGTCTTCGTGTCAGAGAGCGCCAACCTCATCTTCTGGACTTGAAAGCCATGCTTAGGATGTTTCCAGAGTTACATCACTTCTTTGTGCCAACAGCTTTCTCTGGGACATCCAGATGCCTTTGCGGCCACTGACTCCTGAAGGCTTTCTGTTGCACTTGTTGGAGGAAAAACCCTCTTTTTTTAAAAACAGTAGGGTGATGACCTGTAATGATTGCCTCTGGCGATGAGCGTGAGAACAAATGTTGAGCAATGGGGGGTGTTTTAGAGAGTGACAACTTAACAGTGTTCATCAGCAAAAAAACATTTTCTTCAGTGTTGAATATCAGCTGACGTTCAAGTACAGATTATCATGATCATTCCTGTTGCTTAAAGGTTTAAAAGATGCACCATCCAACTCACAAGCTTTGAATTTTGCACATTGTAAATGTTGGAGACACTCTTTGCTGCAGAGGTGTGAAATCAGTAGACACGGAGGAGAAAACCAGCATCAGCGCTTCATTTGGTTTATCTTGGTGAAATATTGTTTCATTGAGTGCCAATGGGAACTCTGACCTGGGAAATATGCTCATTGCTTTCTTACTAAAAGTTAAATGAGAAGACTCCATTCTCGTGTCTGTCTGGTAAATATATGAAGCTACAGGGGAAACAGCTAGCCTGTCCCTGCCTACCAGCAGCTCTAATGCTAAGTCATGAACATGTTCTATATTTTGTTTGTTTAGTCTAAAAACTACAGTTTCACAGGGAGGTTATGTGCTTGTGGAGTTGAGAGCAGTTGATTCTAGCTATGTAATAATTGGCCAACCCCCTGTAAAACATTCAGTTGTTGTTTTCACTCTTAATGTTAAACATACTACATATAACATGTGAATCAATGAGCTTTAGGGGTGCTGGTCGGTGGATTTTGTTACCTTTGGACAGAGCCATGCTAGCTGTTTACCTGTTTCCAGTCTTTGTGCTAAACTATGCTAACTGTCTCCGTGTTCTAGCTACATGTTTACCACGCAGACATCAGAATCCTCCTTACCCCTTAAAAGTAAGACAAAACAAGTGCTGGACGAGCCCTCAGAATTGCAGAGGGGTTCAATTTGCATTGAGCAGCTTTGATTCAGGTCTGGTTAGCCTAAGATCAGGATCAGGTTCCTCTTATTCAGGTTGTAAGAAGGATGTAGTGGTCATAAAAAGGGTTGTTTTGCTGCTTGAGAGTCAGCTCTGACATATTTTCAGACTAACTTTATCATGTCTGTGAGTCTGTTTGCAGATTTTCTGGCCCACCGTAGTATTACTAACGTTACTAACAACTACGGCATCACTGGAAAGCCATCCCTCCCTGAAGAAGGTCAGACAGATCGTGCTGCTCAGACGGCCATTTTGCTGTGGCTCCCTCTTTTCTTTGTTTTCTTTATTAACCCATGTTCCTTAAGTTTAACTTTGCATTTTGCACTGAAATGAATCTGCCTTGTTTTAGCACAGTGTGTGATGAAAATACTCTGGTGTGACACCTGTCCAGTATCCACAGTTCACAGAAATCACAGAAGAAGAAAACACAGAAATCAGTGGTAAATGACACTGATGAACGAACTGTAAAAGATGATCTATGAAGAAATGTGCTTGAAGCTACTGTATTTAGTCCAACTGGTTTGTCATGTTGATGCATTAGTTGAAGTTCCTCAGAATGAAACGATACACTGATCTTATTTTAGTTTGAAGCTCTTGGCCTTTTAGTCAAACATATTCTCTTGTGCACAGTGCTTAACCAGGGTGAGGGCAGTTAGGTTGTAATGCCATAGTGTCGCTCACATGCTAGCTTTATTTACCACGTTTGTCTCATTTAATTGATATCAAAGCTACAATTTATTTGTTGTGTTCAGTTCTAGAAACTTTGCACATTGGCTTGGGTATCAAACAGCTCTGAAAGGTAAACACCGTTTGGAGTTATGCAATTGACATAACTCAGCTTCAGTACTAGCTTAGCACACAAGATGGTGATATTGCACAGAAATGAAGTGATTCTGGATTTTAAAATGATGAAGTGTGATGAGTTTTTTGATACAGACATTTGGAGGAATAAAAGTTTTTTTATCCTAATTTTCTCCCAAAATGAAAAGTGTCAGATTAGAGCAAAATCATCTGATTCCCCCTTTTTATCTTGTGAACGCTCCGCTCTGCACATTGCCCGTAATAACTATTTGAATGTTTTAGCTGAACTTCAGGGACCAAATGTGAGTTGCTGTCGATGACTCACCTGCTGTCATAGCAATGATATCTCTGTGAAGCTGTTTGTGGGCAGTTTCTGCATGTTTGTGTGTATGTATGGTTCATAGGAGACATGTGAGTGTTATTGCTGTATTCTGTGTCGACCCGTGTGATTGTGCATGTGAGTAGTGTCACAGGATGTTCATTTCTTTTCTGTGATTAGAGGGGTTTGTTTCCTGTTCTTTAATGGACCCATAAAGTGTCAGAAAGGGTGAGGACCTGATTGTAGTGTGACACTGTGTTCACTGAGCAGTGTCTTACATAATGTGTTGGAAACCTTTTTATTTGATGTGTGAAGAGACTTCTGCCAATGAAACTGCAAGAACTGTCAGACTGGACTGAAGTTGATAGATGAGTGCACTTAATGTACATCCTGAGCCGTACATAGCTATAGTGTACAAGTGTAACCAACAGCTGATATGAACAAACTAACCACTGGATAGTAGTTTGATATTCACACAGTCGGAGGATTTACACCCAGTGCCATGATCACTTGTGATAAATATTGTTTTTCTTTCCACTCCAGGTTCTGTGATTCAGCCACTGTCTGTGGCTGTGTGACCGTGTGTGTGTACTGCAATATCTAAGGAGACACCCAGCAACTAATAATCCCCTCTAGACTTTAAAAATGCCATCGAACTGCACTGAGACACCCAGCTCAATAATCCTGTCTCTTTCATAGGCTTAGAACTAAAGCTTTCCCCTCAGTCTACTGTCGTCCAAATGCCACATATTCCCCCCGGACACAGACTGTGTACCCGCTGCGATTGCATGTGCAGTGCAGCTCAGATAAGGTGTGAATGGACTATACGGACAATCCAACAAGAGACAGAGTTGTACAAAACCCAAAGTGGCACTTGTAGATAATGTACAATATATCCTTTTTTAATTTTGTACCAGCCAAACCGCTGATATTTATAACTATTGCCTATTTATGTACAAATTGTTCTCTGTACATACTCAACAGTCAGTTGAAATAAAATCTTTTGCAGTATAAACTCAGGATTGCTCTCTCCATTCTTTACTGTCTTCATAGATGTGTATGGTTCTGTAGAATCATCCTATAATGCAGCGGCAGTGGCTGTATTCTCGTTTTCTGAGTCAGTCTTTTACAGGATCACTGGTGATAATGTGGGTCACTTTTCCCTTGTCATCCATGTGCTGTCGTCCTCCTCTGTGCCTTTGTGGTTGACCGTCATTCTTCCTATAGTTTCTCCATTCAGGTTTTTGCCTGCTCGCCTCCCTCCTCTCTCCAATAATTAGATGTGAAAGAGCATTCTCCCAGTTTACTGTAGTTCAACTCACAGAATTGTCAATGTAAAAAGTGTGATTTGAATTATTTCAGATCATTTTTGGATGAAGCTGCAGTAAATCATCTCTTTAAAGGCTAAAAAATCTGCTGTGGAGTTAATCCAATCTTGAAAAGCACATCATGTTGGCAACCTCTGTCAGCCTTTTAGTGAGGAATTGATTTAGCAGAGCTGATAACAGCTCCGGAGCATTTGTTCAAAAGTATTGAATGGTGTTAAATGAACATATCGAAGTATATTTACTCAACTATTGTACTTACAAGGATAGTTCTAGTTTTAAATGAGGTTGTATAAAGTACTTCTACATAGTGCAGACAGCAATCAGTCTGACAGAAGTCACAGCACAGAAATAGAGCAAAGCACTATTGTGGACAAGGTCAGCAGAAAAACCTGTTTTAAAAGGCTCACCTAAAATCTTTAACTTTAGCTTTAACTTACCATCAGACAGCCCTTCACCTCGGTGCTACACTGTCTCATTTGTAAAATTTACATATTCCTACACACGGCATATTACCCTCACTCAAATGAATGGGAAAGCTGGATCCTTTCTATATCCAGCCTGATGCTGCAGACCCGGTGTGGTGAGAATATGCTTGCTATAGCGTACACTTTTTAAAATGGCTAAAACATGTTTTTCTGCTGACCCTGTCAAAGCAGTGCTTTGGTCTACTTCTGTGTCAGGACTTTTATCTGCTTCTCCAAATTGGGGTCACGCTGACCATCTTATTTTTTTGAGAGTGTGCAGCTGTTGGCTGCAGAGTTGGCTGCCCTTGGTTTTAAGTCGGTTTCAATCAGAAAAAAATGGTGGCCTGTCTTGTCTTAAACGTTCTTTGAAGCTGTAAGAATGCAGTTAGCAGAAACTAAAACGTGAAAACATTTGAGGAGAGAAATAGTTAATGCAGTAACAGAATCTGGATTGATATTTGATCACAGCCTAGTCTGACAGTTTGATCAGTTTCATAATCCAGGTGAAACTAGAGACTGAGACGCATGAGGTAAATGTTTACTGACGTAATAAATAATAAGTCATTATTTTCCATAAGTCTCAATGCAATCAGAGTCTTTTTTGCAACCAAGCATGCCCTGTGCAGGCCATGTTAATTAACACTAAATACAAGTCCAGATGAGGCTGATGGGAATGCCATTAGTATTGCAGGTGTTTCTAAACCAAAGTTATTACAATTAATCTACACTCCACTGTACTCAGAAACAAAATTCACAGCCTCATGGTGGTGCTAAAGGAATAAATCAGGAGATCATCAAACATTTAGTGTTTCTATACAAAATTCTGTGGTAATATACACAATAATTGTATACATATTTCAGTCTGGACCAAAAAAGTAAACCGATCAACAAACTGACAGACTGTCATCTTTTGAGCCATGATACATAGCTTAAAGCATAGCATAGCATAGCATAGCACAGTTCAAAGTGATCTAAAAATGTGAACTCTGAAGGCCTGTGATTAACATTAACTCTGACATTGTGTTTATTTTAGAATACCTTAACAGTAAAATATTTTACTTTTAAACTGAAGTCAATGCCTCAGAAATTGTCATTGTTCTTGTGATTTAATAGGTCACGAATCCAAATTTGGCTGCTTGACTGTAAATCTAAAGAATGTAAAGAAGAACAAGTGAAGTTGCAGTTACTGTGTTGCAATCAGAGGCAGCATCAAGATGACTGCATCATTATTCAATGTGTCTCTGTTTTTATTGTCCTCTGGGTCACAAGCGTCATCTCCATTCGGGTCTTGTCTCCTGGTGGCACCGGGGCAGACGGAGATCATCAAAGAGGAGGCCACGACATTGCCGCAGACCTCCTGGCAGAGCTGTAAGCCACTGAAGCACTTTACTTTGCTGTACGTGCTCTCCTGCAGCAACCATTTTTAGAAAAAGCTAAATTTGTGTTTTGTCTGCGCTGGGCGTGAGGAAGTTTGCTGTTTTCATTTGGTGGTATGACACCCAAAAAAAGCTTCCAGTACGTGATGCTTCATCATTGTAATGACAGGGGCAGGATCTCCTAAAACATTTTGATTGTACCCAAGACTCCATGACTGAACAAAATACAATTGAGATTCAGACACACACAATGCTTATTCTCATATCTGATTTGACATTTTGTTGCTATTCCAGCTGTGTGATGTGCTTTCCTCCCTGTTTGAAAGTATTTGACCACCAAATACGTTTTCAAGACTTTCTTTGAAAATCTCAGCACAGCCTGTTGTTCATGCTGAATGTAATGTGTTTATAATTCTGTGGAGGAGGAGGTGAAGGTGGAGTAGGAGGGGACAATGAATAACTGTGATGGAATTTAATCAGCATGCTTGTGCATTTGAAAGGACAAAGGTCCTGAGTTGTTATCACCTTGTTTTTTGTTATTTTATTCTTTAATGGCAGAGAACAGAGTCTGCGACTCCTGTTTCCACTCATCAGCAGCAGCATGTGGACGGTACTTTTATAACCAATATGAGAGAAAGGCTGAGCAGAGCTGATAAGAGGTCAGCAGCTGCTATGTGGGCAGGAAGTGTTTCATAAGAAGCCAGGGATGTGGAGGAATGTGGCTTTGGTATAAGCCACGTTCCCAAAAGACAGTAATATTTATGCTCTTAAGTGACCTTAAATCACTGCATCAATGCATGTGTGTGTGTTCATCCACACTAAAAGAAAATATTGGTATTTTTCACTCCGTTTGTTTACAGTCTGACATGCAACTCCTGCATGTTTAATGGGGCAAGTAGCACGAGCTACTTCAAGCAGAAATCATTTCAATTGCTTGTCTAAACTGAAGTAAACACAGAACACAGCTATTTTTGCTAACTGCGCAGGGATTTGGTTTACCTCTTTATCTGCAGTAATAAACATTTGTTTTGATCTTTTAGTTAACTGATTTAATTTAATACAAACAACAAGAACAATCACACTACAAAACAACGCCTCTCTCTGTAATATCTGTTTACGTCGGTTGAAGTAGAAGCATGGTATTTTTGTAACAATAAGTAACAAATGTTTTTTTATTACTGCAGTTAAGAGTAAGCAATGTGCTAGTTGACTAGCCAAACAGTTAGCTTGATTATCCAGCCGGTCGTCCTGCAAGTAGACCCCAGTATTAGCATGGCTAATCCAAGGGGCTTCTTCAGTTCAATTTAGAGGAAAGCATTTACAATGATTTATGTAAAACTGAGATTATTTGGAAACCTTTAGGAGTCCAATGGACTGCATTTTGATTCTCAAAACAAAGCGCGACACATGCAAAGTGCATGCATGCCCCATAGTCATAAAAGCATAAGTAATAAATGCAATTCCTGCAAATGGGTAGGTTTGTTAGTAGTTGTCTAACTAAGCAGCTAGCCTGCATAAGAAGATTCCTGTGTGCATAAAACAGCTAATCCAGGAGGCTTATTTCTCTGTGCACCCATGGACAAGGCAAGCTCTGCTAAATTATTCATGTCAAAGTTTAACGTTCAGAGTCCTCCATGATTTTCACATTAATTAATGTCACTGATGACACTTCACACCTGTAAAGTCAAGGTCAGAGTGACATGGTGTGACTTTAGTAGCTCAGCCAATGAGAATTTACTTTTAGTGGAAAAGTTGTTTCAATTTTGCACAATTTTAATTTGTTGTTTCATTTATTGGTTATGAGGCTGTTATGAGCCAATAGATTACTTCTGAGCCACTAACATCAATAGAAGTATTTGTAACTGTACTTTTCAAAGCAAACCTAAATTCCAATACTAATGTGACTATCCAATCAAATGGTTTATCCAGAAAAAATAAAACATGCATACATTCTATATTCAAGAGTAGTACAAGAACACAAGTGTTGGTTAATGAATCCTTCAGGGATAGACATGACTAACTGTGTTTTGGTGTCATGTATTTGGCCTTTCATTCATCACAGCTATCTAAATCTAACTTTTGTCATTAGATTTTCAACTGCAGACAATCACATGATACACAGAGGTAAGTGCAAAAACATTTTCATTTGATCAAGAACCTTCCCTGGTTCACTGGAAATCGTATTGTTTGCAGCAGTGTTTACCAGCTTGTCTCAGTTACTGTGCATATCCATTACTTTGCATTCAATACTAAGGTAAAGAGCCTTCACTTGTCAGACCTGTCCGTTCATACTGACCACTAAGCCGCTTGCTGTTATTGTCATTGATTCTTCACAGGAAATACTTAAAAGTTGAGCGTGAGTGCAGATGAGATTGCATGCTTGCTTTGAAGAAAAAAAAAACTGAAAAAAAACATCCCTTTAACAATGGCTGGACGCAGGCCAAGTCTTTTGACCTGGCAGATCACTTCACATTATTGACCTTGCCTTTGTGCTTGCTGACTTGACTCCAGTTGCTCGTAATGTACAGTATATAAAGCCCAGACAACAGACAAAGAGTTCATGAGTCCCGTCTCCATCAGAGCCCCGGCCTGCTGTCAGAGCAGCGCCTGCCGTCTGGGCGAAGCTGTGATCTCTGTGTGGATTTCCTGTGTCCCGACCTCCTGGATTGTAATATCCTAAACATGGAACATATTCTCCTACAGTGTCAACACAATGAAATCTGAGTCAGGCCAAGTGTGTTTACAGTCAAAGGAATGGCAAAAATGTTCTAAATGTCTTTGTAGTTTTATAGTTGCTCCAAACTTAGGTTTATTTAGATTTTGGCTTGATGATCCTTTTGGTGTTATTGTATGATAGTAGAGGTTTTCTAGAATACAAATACTGGAGTTAAAATGACAGTCCAAGTACAAATACTGACAGAAGCTGAAAAAGCAGTTACAGTGTACTGAAAGAAGTACTTTGAGTTAACGTGCAAGCGCTGAATGAAGCTGAAGTGTCAGTTTAAGTGTAAGCAGTGAGTGAGGCTTTTTAGCTGAAATCTCAAAGTGCAGGTTCAGAGATGAACCACTAAAAGTAAATGAAGTGTTGGTTTACAAGAAAATGATTAAACCAGTTCAAATGTAGGATAACACAGCTGAGTTCTGATGGTAGGTGTCTGGTCACATGGACTTTAGAGACGAGTCATTTTAAAAGTAATCAGATTAAAGGAAATGTAGTCACAATTAATGAAAAAAATGATTGGACTTCCTCTTCCTGAAACAGATTTTTACCATCTGATCAATATTAACTGATGGTAAAGAGAAAAAATAGCCTTTTCTTTGCCTCCATTGTTCTGCAGTGTCTTCTTGACACTCCCTGCTTCTCTTTTTCATTAGTAAGAACAATATAGGATCCCCTGCTGGGTTCCTCCTTCATCCATGATTACTTTCTGATGAGGGACTATTGTCTCGATCAACAGGTCGCGTGTGAGGGACAGTGTGACAAACAACAGCAAACACTCTTGGTTGTCTGGCTCTGTCTCCAGCACCAGACAGGAAGGACTGCGAACTTTGAACAGGAATCCAGGATGCCTTGAATCCTCAAATATGGAACCTTATAAACTTTGACAAATGAGGGCAAATGAGCCCTGTGATGCATATTTGTGCTTATACACACAAGCAAATTTCAAATGGATTGATTTTACCATCAGGTTCTATTCTCTTTAGCTCCCTGATGTGAAGCTATAGTAGCAGCATGGCTCCAGTGTAGGGAATCTGTCAGTCCACTGGTTCAGACTGGAAATATCTCAACTATCAGATGGTTTGGCATGAAATCAAATACTACAAATAACAAAATGTGACAATTTAGAAGCACCTGCCTTTTCCATCAGCATCAAACAACCTACACTTTTATCTATGGTTTGTCATCACAAACCATAGCTTTGTGAGGCTTCACAGCCTCACAAAGCTGCTAGCATGACTCATTTTTTAGTCATGTTAAACAAAATCTTGACAGAAGAGACCTGCAATGAAAATTCACAGTACTGTGTCTAGAACAATGCATGGACTTGCACAGCTTTGTCTTTCAAAGCTGCACATCAAACGTTATTCTCCATAAAAACCAGCAGAGAGCAGCATCACACCCCTCACTGTGAAGGTGCCGGCTGTCCAGCTTCGACTTACATCACCACCTGGGATCCCCACAGTGATTTATCCTCCGAACTGCTGGGACTGACGGCTGAGTCAGAGAGCCCATCACTCATTTAGCCAGTCGATATTTGATCCAGGCAGTGATGATCCCTGTAAATCGAGGCATTAGCCCTCTATTGTAGCACAGTGATGCACAGTGATGGCCTGCTCCCAGCTCTGTACCATCTTCCAGTACTGTGGAAGAACTGGAAAAATAAACAGAGAGAATGGTTTGCAGAAGATGTATTGTTTAATTCATTCAACATTTATCTAGACAAAACTTACTGACAGTTGCACCCATCCCACCTGTGAGTACCATGCCGGTGGATGGGATTAAAAAGGCAGTGAAGGGGTCTGGAGAAAGTCGGCAAAGGCTTCGAAGAACTTTTTTCTTTCTTTCCACTCTGGTAGAATCTTGTTCCTCTTTCCTTTTCAGATGGATAAAAGTGATAAGACATTTTGTACAGTGTGACGATAAGACAGGGTGACATCGCATCACGCTGCATATTGAGTATGTCGGATGCTTTGCAGACACAAGACTAAAGGATTTCCTCCTTCATCCACTCCACTGCTCTGTTATGTAACATGTTCACAGCAGTTAGAACAGTGTCTGGTGGTCTCTTGATCCAAACGGGTTGTGCTATAAACAAGGTTCATCCTCATCAATAATAGATTCCCACCATAAAAACATTTGTCATCCTTCCTCTTAAGGACCTCCAGATTCTACCAGAACAGTTATGTAACTTCAGGGCTGGGTTTAGAAACTTTTGAAGGGGAGGGCAAGACGGGGGGACAGTGTTAAAGAGGGGAGATACAGTTATAAGACATCCTGGTAACATAATGTAACAAATGAATGCCAGATAAATAACAAATGAAATAATAATAATATATATAGTAAATAGCTGATATTTGTAACATTGGATGTTTTGTGCTTCTCTGTGCTCATTTCACATCTTGTTTGTGTTACATTCGCACAATCAATCCATAATTCTAACAAGCCAACTACCTATCACCGTCTGATTCTTGTAGGGGGATTCCACCCATGACGGCTGTTCTGTATAGAACATGGCTGACAAGTGAAATGCCATAGACAAGGAGGATGGCTGTCTTTAGGATGGAGGGGACAATTGTGGGCCCCTATCAGGCCCCCGCCAAACCTGCCTGACCGGACCCTAGCCTTCCTGCCAGGCCCAGACATTTTGATTGAGCACACTGGACCGGTGTTGGTAACAAGCCACCACTGAGATGTTGCTGCTAATCTGCGGATAGGGAGAGATAAGGACACTTTCATCGCAGCCATTACTCTCAGTGTGCTGGCCGGGGCTCTGGCCTTTCCATCAGTGTTGGTTTGGAAGTAAATGCCGATTAGTGTGGTAGTGCTGAGCAGGAGTGTGAGGTGAGCCTGCATGTCGCTGAGCACCATATGAGAGAGTTTCAGGCAGGTGTAGCATTATGTAATAAAACATAATGCTGGATTTGAGCTGACTGCAGTCTCTTAAAATAGCGATGCAACAATGTGATCAGCTCTTATCAGAGGCAGTGAGGGTGGGGATGGGGTATACATCACTGTGTGTTTTCTGCATGTGCAAAATGAGCCACTTTCCAGATTAATCATGTGTGAAACACTTGCTGATTTAAAGCATTCCAAAAAAAGATTCAATCAAAAGGAAACTTTGCCAACTTCACATTTAAACACGTTTACTCGTGATAAGAGGCATTCTTCCTCGTCTTCTAGCTCTGAAAGAACTTTCTGAGGTCTGAGTAAAGTTACTTTAGTTCAGCTCGCTCCTCGTACTGTTGTTATTGAGTGATCACATTTGGACCACAAATCTTTGCTCACCCATGAATTGTGCCTCGTGGAGTGGTGTAATCATGGCAGAAACTAATCATGATGTCGCCCAATAAATCTCACAACAAGGTCAATTAGTATATGTTCTGGAGCTTTCAGCCATATTACACAATTTTCCCCAGCAGATGAAGTTAAGCTGGATGTCATGTTGAGCCTGAACATAGTGTAATCATTAAGATTACCTGCATGGCAGTAGATGCATTTTATGTATTACTATGTCTTTTAATCAGTGAAGCCTTAATAGTATATTTTATATATATTATATAATAGTATATTTTATAGTATACTATACTACAACTACTACTACTATATTACAATACTATATTATACTATAGTAAAATAGTGTATTTTCATAGTATATTTTATAACTTTAGAAATTGTGTCAAGTGATTGATAGTCAGAAAAAGCAGATGAACTGGAACAAGCAGGTAAAAGAGGCAAGACAATGCATTAGCTCCAGGCTCTTAAACCTGCCATGGACAGCAGCTTTGGGTTGTACATCTAAAACTGTATTAAGTGCTAAAATGTTTTGGCTCAGTGAACGCTCAGTGACTCAAACTGCCAAAAGTGGTGTATTTGAACTTGCTCCCCATCCTGGCCGAGGCCAAAACATGTCGAACAACATTTAGCTAAGGATTGATTTTAGCTGACGTTTGTGAGATTTTTGGATTTGAAATTTACACTCCAAAACCTGTGACTGAAGTTGTTGGAGGACCAACAGGTTTAATCAACAACATTATAACAACATTGTACAGTTAGGAAATGTCTAAACTAATACTCTTTTTTTTCTTCTTCTTCTTCTTAGAAATAGGTGATAGTGGGTGGGTAGATGGTGGGGTAAAAATAAAGAGAAAAGAGAATGAGTCACCGTTCCCTCAATCCCAGTCTGGATATAAATACCTCCACATAGGCAGATATATGCATACGATTCTCCATGCGTGGCTGACATTACATAAGCTAGAGCGTGGGAGGTGTGGTGCGAGGCATGTATAATTCATCAATGTGGAACTCAACTGAGGGGTAGCTCTTATACCCAACTGAGCCTCCGAACACATCACCAATGTTTTGGGTTGAATTTGCTGCTTGATTCTGTGTGGACATACGAATGAAGAATCAGACTCGAGTGTTAAGTCAGTCAGTTGCTGTGTTGAGTGTAAACTGACAGATGGCCCAGAGGCTTCTCACTGCCGCAAAGAGCACATATCAAATATGACAGAAAGTCAAGAGAAAGATCAGATTGTCACAGTGGTGGAGCAGAAGTAGAAACACAAGGATGTGCTGAAAAAATTCCCAGGAGTTCGAGTAGGATAGTGTTCTTTCATTTCAATTACACCAGAGTCACTTCACTTTCAGTTCATTCTAAATCAGTCGCTTATCCACACATCCAGCAATTACGGCGCAGCATGATCATTCATTTGGAGACCTTTCTGGTCACCTGATCAATAGAAGTGTAATATTCACTCTCTTTTAGCTCTGTTTTTGATCTCCACCAATTCCTGTGGGAAATATCTGGCTCTTCAGCTTCAGATAGTGTACAGTCAGATTTTACAGGTTTTGAACCTGAAACAAAAGGCCAAAGGTGATGTTACATTGTGGTGATAGTGGAAAACCAAAACAATAAGCTGTAGTGAGGACTGTTATGTTGAATGTTTGGGCGACTGCTTCTCTGTTAAGGTTGCCAGGATGTAACATTCTTTAAGTATTAGACAGTATAGCCCTTATAAGATAAGAGAAGAGAAGATACGATAAGGTACAATAAGATAGACTTTAATGATCCCACTCTGGGGAAATTCACTTGTCACAGTAGCTCATATACACAAAGTTGATAATAAATTATTCACAAGTAAGAAATATATACAAAAAATAATTTAGTCACACTGAGGAAAGTCATGAACCTAGGAGAGCTGATCTGCCCAATCTTTTAGTAGTCTGGAGCTGATACCATCCAGGCCTGTGGCCTGCCTTGCCTTGATCTTCCTCAACTGCTTCCTCACCTGGTCAGCTGTTATTGAGAGACTCGAGAGGGCGGTTGGTGGTGGTCCCTGTTGGCGAGTGTAGTGGAGAGCAGTATGAAGAGGTCGTGTTGATGTCCTGTGGGTAGAGAAGAGGGAGCGGAACGTTCAGTAGTCATAAAGAGTTTGGTTGAGACACTGATTGGTCTGTACTGTGTCAGGTACACATTGAACTTTATTTTAAATTCTAATGGAGATTCAAAAGTTTCTAAAGATATCAAATATATGAATCTGCATTTTGGAGAAATAAGACACAGAGAATATTTCAGTGCGATGGAACTGTACAGCCATTCAAATGATGAATTAGTATTAACAGGCTCAGAGAATGTTTATATTTTATTTGTATCCCTTATACAAACCTTAAAGCTTCTTTAGTTGAATTATTACTGACAGATTCTGCTGTCAGTTGTAGCCATTAGGTCTTTTGGATTATTTCATTTTTGTAAGTCTTTGTAAATAAAATGATTTTTTATAAGGTAAAGGACTGAGAATCATCTCTCTTTATAAATATTACCACTAAAGTGTTTGGGGTCAGACATACAATGATTTGTGTTCATATGAATTCAGAAAGTAGGTGTAGGAAATTTCTATTTTTGTCCACAGGTGGCGCAAGAGAGCTGAGGACACTAACAACTGTATGACTCTCCAATGCAGTAAAATAAGCCCACATATTACCATTTCTAGCTCTCATAGGATCCAGCACATGTGCTGCACCATCCTAAAACAATCAGATTTTCCACTGAGGAGACATGGTGTGATGATGATCTGTCTATTTGAGAGAAAAAGAAAACACATGAAAGCTGGAGCTGCTGCCAGCAGTCGTATCAGGAGAGCAGAAAGATCTGAGAGAGCAGCTTTGGGGAACCCTGATTTTGATTCTGATTGCAGCTAATATACTTAAAGTACTTCAAATCCCATGTTTTCAGTCCACAGGGTTTAGATTTGAGGGATTGATTCCCACTGAAGACTGCAGAAGTGAAAGAAGTGTTGCTTCATTCATGAAACACCCTGAAAAAAGTATCTGATCTGATATTCAGAAGAAACTCTGTCCCATAATTGAGACAAATGATGATCAGTTCTTGAAAGAAGGCGACAATGAATGAATAATATCATTTATTTATAGTTGCAATATTCTGAAATCTTTTTATACTACATCAAGCATTCTGTGTGACCCTGACAATAAGAAGTAGCTTCTTTCACACACTCGGGTTTCTTTGGGGAAACACTGTATTTCACATGACAACAACAAAAACAAAAGTTTCATTTCCTCATCTTTGTCAGATGATAGTGTGGAAACCAAAACAAACCAGTTTAACCCAACCAACCAATCAAAAGCCAACAAAACAATTCATCCAACAGACACAAAAACAAGGCAGGAGCAAACACTTAACATTTTAACCACCACAAGTTTTCAATTCTGAATTTGACTTTTTGGGAAAGTGGCTTGTTTGCTTTCTTGCAGAGAGTTGGTAGATTGATACAACTCTGATCTCTGTACATTAAATATGAAGGCAAATGAGTTCCTGGACTAACTTGCTAATTAACAGGCATGGGGAGTAATGTATTACAACTAACAGAGTTACATTATCAGGATACAAAAAAGAATAATATGTAATCTGGTACATTATTCTGTTGTCTTCTAAAATATGTAAATATCTTCTTATTAATATTGCTTTTGACTTTATTTGGTGTTGAAGTGATTCAAAATAAAGAAAACGAAACAAGTTACATTACTTTAGTGTTGTAATACTTCGATTCAATTACCGACATTTAGGTAATTGATAATTGTACATTTTGAAAGTAACTCTGTTAATTACTGAGCTTTAGAAGTGTTGGTATGCAGATTACCTGTAGACAGAGCCAAGCTATCCATTTCAAGCTAAGCTAACTGTTGACTCCTTGACCTAGCTTTTAAATAGGTGTTGGTAGTGTTGTATAAATCTTGAGTGTATTCTTGGTTGTAGACAAGGTTAGTCAGACTGATTGTGATACTTAAAGTGTAAATATCCAGAAGAGCTTCAGACTTTATGGTTTATCTTGACCCACATACTTACTGTAAATTGTACTCACTTCAGAGTGAGAGTTTGAACTCATCCAATAAAGCGCTTTAGATATGACTTGTTTAAAACCTATCTAATTGTCTCAGTGTGGATGTTTCGAGCATTGTCACAGAGTTTACACATCTCAGCGGTGTGGATTTGAGGTAAAAAGCAACACACAAGGCAGATGTCCAAGTCCAGCACCAAACATTTACCTTCCAGAACAATGAATGGATCACTAAACTGGAGGTTCCCCCAACACACTGGTCTCTCTGCTTTAGGCGATCCTGTGGGCCCATGCTCTCAGGGACAGCAGCGAGTTATTAAATGTTGTGTGTGAGCCATAAATCAGCAGATAAAGTACCAGGGGAGCTGCATCCGGCTCCTCCTCTCCTCTCCAACTAATGCAGCTTTTTTCCAAGCAAACCAAGTGTGTTTCTTTGTTTCCTGCTCTCTTTCTTTTCCAGTGAACAGTCTAAAAGTAGCCACAATACAGCTGACATGATTTTTTTCCCTCCGTTTTTTTTTCTCTCTTCTTCCCGCAAATGTTTTCCAGGCATTCAGAGAGCAAACATACCATGAAGACTTTCATTTAAAGGATGGGATAAAACTTTCAGATACTTAAACATTGCTGTGTTGTATTTGATATGACATAAAAACTAGATGCCAGCTTTTAGATAGCCTTCTTTTCTTTCACTTCAGTATTTCTAGAAGTTATCTGCAGTCTTTTTTGAAGAAACAGTAAACTCAAGAGTGAGTGCAACGTTATGCAATCCCAGCTTTGGATGTATGACTCACAATCAAGAAGTCAACATTTTTCCAATTATTTTCATTTCCTTTCATTTTTGTTTTTTATTTGGTATTTCTTCAAATTATATTTTATTTATGTGCCTAAAAATAGTCTGTATCTGAACATCAACAACATCTGTCATAAAAAACCCACCAAGCACTGCTGGACCCCCTGCTGCTTCCATGTTCAAAAAACAACACAAAAGTTTCCTCTTGGATCTCCAGTGGAACATAGAACCTGATGAATTGACCTCTATGTTAGGTTAGCCCTTTAGTAGCAAACATGGTGCCACATAGGTTGCCCTCTACCTCTCTACCTGTTTCTGGAAATGGTCAAATGGTTCCCTGTGTTTTTTCATGATGTAGTAAACTTTGAGTCACTTAATAAAACATTGTTAATCTGAAGAGATTAGAACTGTTTCACCATAAATGCAACTTTCTGCATATTATTGCCACTCAAAAAAGTCTGATATTCTTAAAATGAATAAAACAACAGTTTTAGTGCAGAAAAATAATTCACAAGACAGTTCTTGAATTACAAAATACTAAATATATACTAAAATTGTTATATTTGAAAGTTACACTGTATGTTACAACTTTGTATCTGTGATGATTTACACATTACTTACACATTAGTTTAGTAATGCCACCCTGTCCAGGTAGTTAAAGCCTCGTGTCCTAGCTCTGGCCCTGTTTTGGCACAATACATATTTTTTAGCTCCTAACAGGATACAGCTATACTTGCTTTAATACTTCACTTCTGCTCCACCCTGGAAAGGAATTATTGAATTTTTTCTTCTCTTGCTGTATTTACTGTCATATAAGCAGACACTCAAAAGCATTTTCCCTTATTAGCACAGCCTGGCCTTCCCAACAGCAGGGATTTTTCCCTCTTTGGTAACGTCACTGGAAAGGTTGACACAACACCAGTCTTCTCCTGAAAAACACTCTTCTGCTTCTGGATCCAGGATTTCAGTCTGGTTTGACTCAATCCACATCCTACTCAGCGATGCTGTGGAGATGTCGTCACAGCTCCAGCTCAGTGTCGTACCATGGTCTGCAGGTTTGTGTCTTCAGCTGAATGGAAACTCTGCAAGGCTGTAGTAAATTCACTGGCACCGTGTCTGTGGCAGTGACTCAATGCAGGGCAACCAAATCTTAGTTAAGAAGAAGGATGCTGGCCATGCTTTAAAAACATTTCATTTTTTTCCCTGTGGACAATATGTGGGTCACATGGGAACAGTGAAAAAAGCGGAATTTATTTTCCCTAAAGGCTGGGCATTGAGAGCTGGATGGTGCCATGGGGTTGAACGGGGCACAGAAGCTGGGTTTACCTCAGCTATACTTTTCCGAGAAGCTCTGTGTTTAAAGCTGGCATGGGACAATGTGATTTTCTCGGCAGGGATTAGAGTAGGGCGTAAAATCTCTCACTTAATGACAACTTTCCACTTCTGTTCCACTGATTGAACTTGATATTTTTAAACTTGATGTTTAATCAGTGGAGCAGAAGTGGAAACATACCATAAGGTGCTTAAAGTAGGCCTTAAAATTGGCTTTAGCTTGAGTGGATTCCAGCTTTAACCATATAAAATACTTCTAAAAGTCTGATTTTTGTTCCACACTTCACACATAGACATGCACAGTTATTGTCTGTTACTGCATGTCTAGAGGTGAAACAAAGGCAGCCTCTGCACAGCCATGCTGGATGACATGGGAATACCGTCTAATGTTCTCCCAAGGGCCAACAATCATGTCTATGTCACACACACACACATGTGCGTGCGCATGCATCGATAAGCATCTCTATATATGTGCTAGAAGACATACCTTGAGAGTTAATGGTTTCATCTCTATATATAAGTGAACGCATTAAACACACGTCTGATTTTAACCTGATTCAATTTGATGAGAAAAGTTAAACATTACTGGTTGGAAACATTGGCAAAACAAGCCATGCTAGCAATGACAATGCCAATGTTTTAACAGTGGACAATTAGTAATTTTGACCTGATGATGGTGCTAGATGCATAGTGAAGGGATCCCCCCACTGTGATTACAATTCATCCTCAGGTGAACATGAATCAAATTTCATGGCTTGAAAGTTATTTGATTGAAAACCACAGATGTCAACATCATGGTAGTGGTAGTACATATCACCCAAGGCATTAGGATTCATCCACTGGGCACCATGAATGTCTGTACAAAATAATGATTGACCTGCTGCTGACCTGCCACTAGATGAAAAGTCAGGTGATCACCAAAATCATCAGGATTCATTATCTGGGAATCACAAGTGGCTTAAACTTCACAGATTTGCATGTCTACCCCTCTTTGACTTTATGTAAGCTGCAATGACAATGGTGTTGTAATATATCATTACATATGCCAGCATTATTCTTTTGATTTGTACATGTGTAAAATAACTCCCAAGTGGAAAAAATGTCATTGAATTGATCAGTTTGCTGACAGATACAGCGACGGGCCCCAGAGCTTCTCTCTCTGCCTCTGGACCAGAGGCTGATTCGATGGACTGTCAGATGACGTGTGAATGGCACACTGAGACAGCATCAAGAGCTGACAGAGTACTCAGCGCTGTACCCCTCAACACAAAGAGACAGCTCTTGTGCAGAGATGCCTGGTGTTCTTATTGTATGGCTCAGGAAAGCAGGAGATTCTCCCTGACCTTGAATTCAACTAGAGGAGCTGATTGCTCACACTAAGTAATGAAAACTAAAAACTCCCACTGTTGCCAGTCAGCTTTGACAACATGTACAGTACTGTGCAGCCTGGGTGAGAGCTGACATCACATTTTTGTTGGCTTTGCTTGAATGGACAGATATAATTAACAGCATTGTTTCAGTGCAAGTAGTAAAATGTGGTGAATGTATCATTTGTTTATCAAACAACACCGGCGTGGAGATGTTTCCCCTCCTGATGCTGTACAATACCTCAGAGGAGCAACATTTCCAGACACCAGAGAGAAGCCATCTCTTTAACAGAGTGTATCAGTGAGCCCTAAATCAACCAGTCCAGTCATGTGGCTGGAGAATGTACTGTTGCCTCAGCAAGGTGTGTGTGTGTGTGTGTGTGTGTGTGTGTGTGTGTGTGTGTGTGTGTGTGTGTGGGGGGGGGGGGGGGGTGTAGTATATATGTGTGTCCAAGGGTGGTGGGGTCGGGGGTGGAGTCCTGGTGTTTCCAAGGCAACAGCCTTAGTTATGTAACATCATATGGTGCGGTGTAAACAGAAAGCATCCAGCGATGTCTTTCAGAAACAGACAAATGAACAGTTCAAATTTAAAACTGCAGTCTGTCTCTCTACTGATGATAAAAAAACACTCTTTATGGATACAAATGGACAATATAGCGTCATTATTTGTCTTTATAGCCAGGCATGTTCCTCTGATTGAAAGCCCTCAGATATTTTGTTTGTAAGGCGGCTGTTTGCTCACTGCTTGTGGTCTCTGTGATGGTTTTTAAATGGAAGACTGTCCAGTATGATATGTTATATGTGTATAAGGTAGAGTTTATCTACACAGGACAGCTTGGGTGTCAGAGCCATTGTACTGTGTTTATATAGGGTGGCCAGTTCCTTGCATATGTGCAGCAATAGGACGTGCATAGAGAGGAAAAAAAGATAAAAGGATGCCACCCTATAAATACTTAAGCAACATCAATCTTTATCCAAACGTCTCACTGGGTGCCAAGAGAAATAGGACACACAAGCATTGCCTTATGAATGCTGTTTTTCTTCGGAAGGTTGCGTTCAATAAATATCTATTTTTGATACAAAGAAAAAAAAAGATATAAAAACAGGTCCATGTACGCTAATCATTTAGCGAAGGACACAAGCAGCAATGCTTTGCCTCACATAAGAGGCTATTGTTCAGGAGGACAGTTCTGCTGGGCAGCTGTGCTTATTTTCTGTTACCACTCCAGGATATTTATAGCCCTGCTGCCATTTACTAACACTGCTGTGGGGACAGTTGAGGAAGTCCCCGTCTTTAATATGACCAAACTGTAATCATATCGCTGCACAGACACAGGTCTAACTGACACTGGGAATGTTAAAAATATTTTCTCTTCAGTGGAAGCTGACACTATGATCCTTAAAAGTGTGAGGGGTCAACTTAAGTCAGGAAATGATCTATCTGCCCAAAATCACAAATTTCAATAAGTTATTTCAATAAGTTTGATAATCATACGATGCATTCTATCATGAGAGAAACTGTTCTGATTCCAAAAATAATCTTCAACAGGGAAAGAAAAGATGGAATGTCAGGAAGAGCAACACAGGAGGGATCTCTGTTCATGCAACAGATGTTACAGAGAAGACAGAACAGTAGTAACATAAACTCTGACAATATTAGCTAAATAGATAACAGTGATAAAGAAGCTTCATGCACAGGGCTATAATAAAAGAAACATATAAACTATATAAAAAGCAAATGTGTCTGTTTACCAGCTCTAAAGTAAGCAAACATTGAGCTAGCTCACTACCAGCCTTTTTCTCCAAACACATGGAGGTACATGTTACTTACATTACAGTATTCAGGACTGATCCTGATCTGATGTTTTTCTATAGTGAGCCAAGCAAACCATTATCCAAGATTTATGTTAGAAAAAAAAACTCTATTTGAATTTTTATAACTCATTCTATATTAGGCTTTTAATATTAAAAAGAAGCAATGGAAATATTAAAAAGTCAGGTGAGACTTGAATTTTTAACCAAGTTATGGGTTTAAATTGTTAGCTTTAGCTTACACTAACAAGCTGCAACTGATGAAATTGATGGTCATTGGCTAGGAAAGATAAGCTATAGCTTCTGTTTACCTCTTTGTGAACTTGAAGACCAATTGTGCTAAGAGTAGCATGAATTTCAAGTGTTAAATCTGCAACTGCTATCAGTGTGAACTGCATGTGTGCTGATAATTTGTCCACCTCCTCCTTGCCTTTTTTATCCTGCATGTCAATTTTTACTTGGGCGTACAGCCACCAGTTAAAGTCTCACTCTCAGAAAAACAAGTCTCTGTGTCAACAGTTTCTATTTTAATTGATTTGTTGTGTTTGAGAACTGAATAACTTTTACATTCATGGACAACAACATTCATTGATTCAATCCCCCAAACAGACAGAAAGACTGCATCAATGTTCAGATTACTGGCTGTGAAGAGACAACACCTAGTTCCAACTGCAGAAAAAAAAGTTCCACTATTCAAATGTGCCATTTTAAGTTGTTGCAGTTGAAACAGGTGAGTCATAAAGCTCAACTAAGCCAGGAGTCCCACTCTGCAGTATGCTGGAAGCCTGTGATATGATGGTGGGTGGCTGTCACACAATCACTTATTAATGGTAGATTTGCCTCACTGCAGCAAAGTTTCTTTGGGTGACAGTGTGTTTCTCTGAGACGGTTTTTTGCAGCTAATGATATGAAAAAGTATAAAGGCTGCAGTTTAGTTCACTAATCTGGGTCCTCTCTTCTTTCTCTTAAGTTTAAATTCAATACAAATTAGCCTATTTTCATTTAAATAAAACCACATTAATTGTGATGCTTTTACGTACACATGAACATTCTTAATCACGTTATTTCTCATAAATGTCTTTACAAGGAACCGGTTGCTCTGCGAAAAGTTCAAATTTACTTATACATTTATTTGAAAGCTATTTATGACTATGTGGCAAAAAATAGCATGACCTTCTTCCTTTGGTGATGTGTCATAGCAGGACTAACACAGGATAAAAATAACAACATGGTGTCGTGGCAGTCAACACACCAGTGCACCCAGGCAACTTGTTTCTTCTGCTGCAAATGATATACAGTTATTGGCAATTTAAAAAGAAATGATCAAATATATGGAATAAGAAAAAACAATATTATAATACACCTATTATCTGTTTCAGAGCAAATCACCTGTTTTATGGACCTTTGACTGAGTGGTCTGTGAAAACATTTTGAATTATGGTTTGCCATTTTTTCCTGTTATTTTGACATTTTTATTGGAGGAAAGGTCAAACTGAGCAAGAAGTAAAATTCCCCTCCGTGCTGGCGTCTAAACGCTTTGCTAAGCTAAAGCTAACGTGGAAAGTATGAGTTAACGTGGGGGTGCCTGGTGACTGAATCCAAAAAGGTCACTTAAAAGTTACACATTCATATGTGCACTAATATACAGGTAGACTAGACAATAGATCTGTAAATTTTGTGAAGTTATACTCAAAATGCAAATTATGCTAAAAATTCAAAAAATATTTTGACTGTTTTTCAAATATTACTCAAGTCAACCATAGCCAGACATTAGCACTGTTAGCACATCTTTTATTTTAGATCGTACAAAAGTCATTTTGCTTCAAAAGATAATGTAAAAGTACATTTCATTTCAGGCTAATGTTATGGATTTATTTATAAAGGGAAGAAAAGGTGTCTGATTTGGAGACATGCAGCTTTAGCCTCCTAGTCTCTGCAGTTCAGTGGACAGGGGGCTTTGCTAAATGTAGCTAATTGGGCTTAAGACAGGTGCTATGCTAGTAAGAATACTGAACACACTGAAACACTTTTCACAGTCCAAAATGGCTGATCTGACACTTTGATAAGTTTTACCGTAGACTCAATAGATATTTGCTTGCTAGCTCCCTTAATAGGCCACTGGTGTGTCAGCTGTCTGTTAGCCTTCCCTCACACAGCTTTGGCTTTATGCAAATAAGTTT